>JAMAJE010000253.1:0-23963 GCA_023629255.1 Pichia sp. PB3310
TAAACCTGAAATAAAGAAAATTATTGCAACTGCCCAATAATCTATATGAACACCATCTGTTGCATTTGGATAAGAATTTGCTAATGCAATAAAACATGCAAGACCAACAAAGAACCATTTTTTAACAAGATAATCAAAAATATATTTTAATGGTTTATAAATTTTTGATGGTAAGAATTTAATTGCAAAGTTATCAACTTGACCAAATGCCCACGTTATGGGAGTGACAATAGTTGTTGTCATAATTAATAGAGCAAATGACTTTTAAAATTCTTAGAATAAGAAATAGTCTTCAATGATAATAATAATAATAATTTTGAAATAATAAATATAGATATATATATATATATATATATATATATATAAAAGTGAAAAGTAAAAGGATAAAAGGAAAATATATACTGTATATAGTATAAAAATATTAAATAAAAATATTAAATAAAATGAATCATAAATAAAAATGCGGATCTAAGCATCAGTAAACATCCTCACCATTTACAGTGAGCACGTACATTGCGGATAGCTGCTTCCACTCTTTCACCCTCAGCAACAACATCTATAGGAATTTCATTTTGTTTTGCTCTAAGTTGTTGATAAAGTTCATCACTATCACCATCACGATCTCTTAAGAAATCATATAAACATTGACGACCAGCAAATGATTTAAAATGTTTACGTAAACCATCTGCCCTTGAATAAAAATGACCACAACCCCATTCAGTAATTTCATCTCGGCGTATACCTCTGCATTGAAAAGTTTTAGTAGCGCCATGAGTTGTGGCTTCATGCCTAGTTCGATCACTTAGACGAGCGAATGCTTTACCACAAGAAGAACATTGATGTGGACGAGCTGACGAATGTGTTATAAGATGTGAATCTAAATTACTCTTACGAGTAAAATGTTTATCACAATGAGGACAATTAAATGGAACCTTTTCAGTATGAATTAAATTTAATTTTGATGATGATGATGGCGATGATGATGATGATTTAACTGATTTTATAGGTTTTGTTGTTTGTTTAGAAACTTTAGATGTTTTTAAAGATTTTGATGGTTTGACTATCTTTGAAATTTTTTTCTTTGATTGTTTCTGTTTTTGTCTTTTTAATTTTGAATCTTGTTCCTTTTCTTGTTCTTGTTCTTGTTCTTCCAGTTTCTTTGTAGCTTCAACAAGATGTGTAATGCTAATTTTTTTTTCATCATTAATATTAATAATATTATTATTATTATTATTATTATTATTAATTTTAGTTTTACCTGCTAAAACTGTTCCCCAAAAAGCAGATGACTGCTGTGGTGATGTACTAGTAGTTATGGAAGCAGTAGAAGTACTTGATATTGATGAAGAAGTTGATGTTGATCGGCTTGAATGTTTATTAGAATTAATTAATAAAATATTTTCAATTGCTAAATGTATAATATTATCATCATCATTATTATTAGTATTATTATTATTATTATTATTATTATTATTATGATTGATATCATTAAATAATGATTTAAATATATTTAAACATTTTGAATTTTGTAAATGTGCATGTAAGCCAGGTATACTTTCAAATTTTAAACCACAACCCCAATTATCACCTTGACAAAAAATAACAGGTTTATTATTATTATTATTATTATTATTATTATTATGAATATTATTAATATGATTATTATTATCAATGATATTATTGAAAGATTGTTGTGCTAATGGAGCTGGTATTGTTGGACCAGGAGATTGTATTGGAGTTGATGCCATACTTGAAGATCTTAATTTTGTGAGAGCTTCTAATACTTGAGATTCAGCTGAATCTGATGGTGTGGCAGCAGAGGAGGATACTGCTGTTGCAACAGATGAAAGAACTGACATAGGCAGAGGAGCTGATATTGCAGGGTGATGCATAATTTATTAAACTAATGATGATATTATTATATTTATAGATATATATATATGTATATATTTTGATTAAAATACATACACACATACCAAAATGTTCTCAACAAAAAAGTTGTCAGCCGCCAGAAATGAGGGCTTGGCGAATCGTCAAGCTGGAAAAAAAAAAAAACTGAAAAAAAGGAAAAAAGGAAAAAAGGAGAAAAAAAAAAAGAAAGATTTTTTTTTCCAAAATACCGTCGATCGACGTTTAGTAAAATAAAAAAATAAAAAAATGAAAAAATGAAAAAATGAAAAAATAAAATATGAAGAAACAGCAAACAGCTTATTGCCAGCAATCAGCAATTGTAACCTAAAATGGCAATTACTTTATTGAGTAAACTAGAAAACAAGCAATTACCATTTTAGGAAATCCCCCCTTTAAAAATTTGACATTTTTATAGTTTTAAACAACAGGTACATAACAAGGTTGCTATTGTCTTATTTTATTGTTCGATCTAGATCGTGTTTTAATTGTTTTCTATTCGCTCTATTTAAACACGGTCGTTTCCTTTCATTTTTTTTGATGTTTTGTTTCATTTTTGAAGGGAAGTTGGAATTTATATGCTACGTATATAGATTTATTTCTCTTTCGTTTTAAAGAGTTTGTTGTAATTTTTATTTTCATTCATTTTATTTTTCTTTTTTTGATCAATCCAGTCTTTCTTTCTTTTATAACTTGAAAGTTTTATTCCTTCTTTAACGGACATTTCAAATATTCCAAAACATTCTTTAGTTTACGTTCTTTACTAATCTTTTGATTAATTTTACATTACATTACTTATTTAACTAACTACTTACATTCATTTTTTTATTTTAAAAATGCTCCATCTCCCACTTTTGTCTCTCTTTCTCTCCATCGCTTCAGCAGCTCCTGCTGTTGTTGTCGTTACTCAAACTGTTATAACAACTGTTGTTATTGAAGGTGCAACTCAATCATTAAATGATGCTCCAGTTTTTACAACTACTCCACCAACTCAATCTGTTGATTTACTTTTAACAACACTTGCTGCTACTACTCCATCTCCTGTTCCAACAACACTTGCTACATCAACAAATCCAACCACCACATCAACAACCCCAGTTGAAACAACAACATCTCAATCTAATTCGGATTCAAGTTTTGAATCTCAAATTTTAAATGAACATAATATTAAAAGAGCTCTTCATAATGTTCCAGCTTTATCTTGGGATGCCACTTTAGCTTCTTATGCTCAAAATTATGCAGATCAATATGATTGTTCAGGTAATTTACAACATTCTGGTGGTGCATATGGTGAAAATTTAGCTTTAGGTTATACAATTACTGGTTCTGTTGATGCTTGGTATTCTGAAGGTGATAATTATGCTTATGGTGCTGGTTGTTCAGTTTATGATCACTTTACTCAAGTTGTTTGGAAATCAACTACTAAAGTCGGTTGTGGTTACAAAAATTGTAATTCATATTGGGGTACTTATATCGTTTGTTCATATGATCCAGCTGGTAATTTTATCGGTCAATGTGATCAAAATGTTACTCCATTAGCTTAGATTTTAAATTTATTATATTTATATATTTAAATTTACTTTCTATGGTGTTCTTTTCTTTTTTTTTTTGCTTGATACCCAACGTTCTATTTAATTTATTTACTTTTTTGATTTTGAAATTTTCTTTAACTTCTTTGATTTTGAAATGTTCTTTAACTTACTTGATATTTACTTAACTGATTTATTTATTGTTAGCTCAATTGAGACGTAACCGTTTGTGTTTGTGTTTGTGTTTGTTTATTATGGATCTGTTGTATTTCCGCATTAGGAAAAACTTTGTCAGCGTGGCGCAGTTTTTTTTGTTGAAATTAATTATTCATTTTTTTTTATTTAATAATTTAATTAATTTTTTTAAAGTGCGACGAGCGACGAGTACCTTCCCATGTCAATTTGCTGATTTTATTGCTTTAGTTTTTTTTATAGATTAGCGTGGAGTGGACCTGTATATATATATTGTCATTGACGGTAACGTAACGGTTGCTGTACCTTAAAATAATATTATTTACATATATTTATATATACTGTAACTGAAAAGTTTTAAGTGCAAAACAAAATTAACTTTATCTATTTATATATGTACATATATTCATGGAACCATGTCTCGTTCTTATAATCTACAACCTGATCTTGATTCATTTATGGCTCAACTGCAACTACAACAGGATGCTCATGCTAAAAATAATTTAAATAAGTTGAGGAATAATGATACAGATGATGATAATAATGAAGATCAAATTATTAATCTTGATCATATCTCCAATACTAAATCCAATAATCCTATAGATAATTATATACCAGATATTCAAATACCACAACCTATGCCAACATTATCAACCATGGATTATCCATTACAAGATTTCTCAAATCCTCAAATTAATCAACAATCTACATTAGACAGTTTCTTAGAATTTGAATCATTACACAGGAATATAAATAATTCATTAGATGATAAGCTTAATAATGAAATTAATAAGGAAATTAATGATGAAACTAATGATTTGTTATTAAATCCAGATATTCTTTCTTCAATTATAAATGATTCAATAATTTCGCCTCCAATTCCTTCGCTGTTTAATCATCCACATAATAATCATTATAATTATCAAAACTTAAAATTACCTTCTAACTCTGCTTCGATTAATTCAGTTCAACAACAAATTTATTTTAATCAACAACAATATTTTAATCAAAATTTAAAAAATAGTAATGATAATAACAACAACAGTAATAATATAAATACCAATGATACAAATTTATATCAATTAGGGCCTGAAATTAAAATTGAAGATACAGATACTTATAATGGTTTTAATATTGATAATGATGAAACTGATTTTTTACAATCAATTCCTTTTCCAAATGAAAAATTAGAATCTCCTCTTAATTTAATTACTTCTAATAATAACAATAACAATAACAACAATAATAATAATACCAACAATATTAGTACTAATAATAATAATAATAATAATACTCAAGTTCAATCTAGGTCTAAAATTGAACAACAATCTACAGTATATCAGAATTTTACAAATTCTTTTGATTCCCAAAATTTGTCTCCAAATACAGAATTTTCACCATCAGCTCCTATTTTAACTGTTCCAAATTCAGATTCTTATAAGCAAATGAGATTAGGACGACAAAAAATTCATAGTACAAATTCTAAGTCAAAATCAAAATCACGATCAAATTCAAGATCAAGGTCACGCTCAAGAACACGATCCATATCAAGTGAAATGTCAAGTGAAAGATCAAGATCACCTTCACAATCTGGTAATTCTAATTCTAATTCTAATTCTAATTCTAATTCTAATTCTAATTCTAATTCTAATTCTAATTCATATTCATATTCTGATTCAAGATCTCATTCAATTTCTTCAAGAATTAGCTTAAAATCAGATATTTCAGATTGGAATGGTAATAATAGTTTATTATTATCACCACATGCAGGAGTACCAACATCAATAAATTCAGATAATGGATATTCAGATTTTGATGATGATGAACATAGTAATGAACATGAACATGAACATGAACATGAACATGATTATGAACATGAACATGATTATGAACATGATAGTGATAATGATAATGATGATAAAAAATATATTTGTGATGTATGTTCGAAAGAATTTTCCAGACCTTATAATTTAAAATCTCATTTGCGTACTCATACTGATGAAAGGCCTTATCCATGTAGACAATGTGGAAAAAGATTTGCAAGGCAGCATGACCGTAAAAGACATGAAGATTTACATTCTGGTGAGAAAAGATTTCAATGTAAAGGAACATTAAATAAAATTGACCCAATGACTAACAATTCAGTTTATTGGGGTTGCTTAAAAAAATTTGCTCGTACTGATGCATTAAGGAGACATTTTTGGACTGATAATGGTAAAAATTGTATTAAGCCACTGATTTTAGAAAATAATTTGGATGAATCAAATTTTGATGATGGTGTTAAATTAGCAATGGAAAATGCAATTAGTCTATCAAAATCTGAACATCCTAATGATAAATCAATTAGAAGTAGGTCAAGAAAGAAGAAATAATTGATTGAATATTTATGTATACTATGTATTTTAATTTTAATATAACATAAATTAATTACTATATAATATGTTAAACTTAAAGTTTACTATGTTAATTTTTTTTTCTATCAATTATATTATGAATAGATAGTACTATAATGAATAAGGAGAAGGACAAGAAAAAAAGTAAAATATATAAAATGGAAAGAAAACTTGACCCATTAATTAGTCTTACAATTTACCACAATGCAAATAAGGAAAAACGAAAAACTGCTTGGTTGTTTGTTGTTTGTTTGGCTGTTGCATTTCCATTTTTTTTTTTTTTTTTTTTTTTTCAAAGAAAGATTTTTACTTAATGTCTCTATTATTATTCAGTCAATCTATTAGATATCCCGTCCAGCTCATTAAGACCTGCATGTCTACGTGGCTAAATACAATAGCTTACACGATCTTTACACTAGTGTGCACATATTTATTCATAGATCATCAATTTTTACAAAAAACTAATAAAAATACAGTTTCAAAATTTCAATTTATAATGAATAAATTAAGTGAAGCAATTTCAATTCCATCAATGTTATTTCAAAATTCAAATAATAATGAAGCAAGAAAATTTGAAAAATTTTATAAATCAAATCCAGAATTTAAAAAAATATTTAAAAAAGTTTTAGCAAATGGTGGATTTCCAGGTGGTTTAGCAAATGATGGAAATACATGTTTTATGAATTCAGTTATTCAAAGTATTTCAAGTTCATATGAATTTACAAAATTTTTAAATTCTTTTATAAACGAAAATAATAATAATAATACTAATAATAATCATTCATTATTTTCTGAATCTTTATTATTGCTAATCAATCAATTAAATGAAAAACACGGTAATCATGCACCTACTTTTAATACTAAAAAATTATTAAAGTTGATGAAAGATTCTCCAAATAAACATTTATTTTTAGGTTATAATCAAGAAGATGCACAAGAATTTTATCAAAATTTAATGAAACAAGTTGAAAAAGAATTCAATGATTTTGAAAAATTACAAAATATTGAAATAATAACAAATGAAAAGGTCGAACAAGAAGATAATAATAATAATAACGATAAAGACGACAATGATAAAATAAAATATGTTGAATTACCAGATAATGGAATTACCGGTTTAGATAATCTGGGTCATTTAGGAAATGTTTATATTCCTGTCTCACAACTTTATCCAGCAGATATTGAAAATGAAAATAAATTTTTACCTTATAAATTAATTACACCAGTTGATGGATTACAATGTGATAGAATTGGATGTATAAACTGTGGTGAAATGGGTGGAATTAGATATTCAGTTACATCGGGATTAGCATTAAATATTCCAATGGAAGGTGCAAATAGAAATAGATTTACGTTAGGTGAATTAATCAATGAATTTTGTAAACCTGAAATAATAGATGGTGTTGAATGTAATAGATGTGGATTATATTTAATTAGAGATTCACTTCTTTTAAAATTAGAAAATTTAAGAGAAAATGAAACTGGTTTAAAGGGTACAAAAATATTAATTGAAAAAGTTCAAGAAAGGATACATGAAATAAATGAAGTTTTAACGAAAAAATCAATTGATGATGAAATTTATAAAAAATTACATTCCAAAAATATGATTAAAAAATCTAAAAAGGTTAAACAAACTTATTATTCTAGACCACCACCATTATTAAATATTCATATTAATAGAAGTGTATTTGATCAACGTACATTTATGGTTCGTAAAAATAATGCGAAAATTGATTTTCCAATAGTTTTAGATATGTCTGATTTTGTTGCATCGATAAATGATATTAATTTGGATGCAAGATTAGAATTTCGTAAACAAGATGAAAATTCAATTAAGTTAGATTATGGAAATACATTAAAATATCAATTAAAATCAGTAATTTCTCATTTTGGTACTCATAATTATGGTCATTATATTGCATTTAGAAAACATAGGGGTGTTTGGTGGCATATAAGTGATGAAACTGTTAGATTAAGTACAGAAGAAGAAGTTTTATCAAGTCAAGGAACTTTCATGTTGTTTTATGAAATTTTAAATGATGAAGATTTAAAATATCAACAAGAATTAGAAAAAATTGATATTGATCAGCAATTACAAGACAATAAAGGTGAATCAGATGATGAAAAATCCAGTAGTGAAACTGATGTTTCTGATAATGAAATGAATGATAGTAGTAGTAGTAGTGAAACTGATGTTGAAACTTCACCAAATAATAATAATGATAAGTCTGATCTGGAAGAAGATACAGAAGATGAAGATTCTCAAAATCTTATGATTAATATCCAAGCTAATTTATAATAATTTTATAAAAAACAAAATTGTTTACAACTTTATAAATATAGAGGAAAAAAAGTAATAATTAGACTTCTGCTAATCCATATTTTGATTGTGCATTAATTTGAGATTCCTTTAAATCTTTTTCGTTTTCTTCATCAATAAATTCATCAACGTCATAATCAAACGATGTTGGATCTGCTTTGATTACATTTTCAGTGATTCTTCCATTTATATCAGTTTTTCTCACACGTCTTTTTAATTCAGATTCTCCAACAAGTTCAAGTTTAATGGGTATGTCACGTTCTGTAATATTAGGTGTATGAATATTTTTTAATTTTGAACGTACACCACTAAATGCAGATGTTTGTGATGTAATTGCATCATCAGCATCTAACTCTGCATCTGGTGCTTGGTATGTATATGTCGTATTTGTATTTGATCTTGATTTTGCTTTAGATTCCTTCTCTTTTAATTTTTCACGCTTTTTGGAGACATAATCTGGATTTGTTGTATATTTGGCTAATCCTGTAAGTTGTGGTAACATTAACGTTACCACAACCATAATTATCATAACAAGTAAAAGCACTAAAAACATAATCACTATTTTTGATTGAGGAAGGGAATATATAGATGGATCTGATCAGAGAAAAGGAGATAAACAAACTACAACTTGTAAATGAAATGATATAAATTTAACATGATAAATCAGTTATAATATTCTCCGTTCATGACGATTTGAAATTTAACTTAAAAACGCGCAAGGCTGTGATAATCTGATGGTTAAAAGTTAATAGTGGATTATTATTAAACATCTATATATGCATATGTATTATGCTACTTTGGATGTGTATATATTATATAAAGTATATTTTGTAGAATACCGATTTATTATATAGAAGCTTTTTATGTTTGGTATGGTATATAGATCGTTGAACTAAATTTTTTTAATATGCTTAGAAGGGATCCAACAACAATTCATTTAGTTGCTGATGATATTAGAGATATTGGACGCAATATTGAATTTAATTTATCAGCAGAGTCACAAAGGCAAACTAATAATGATTTAATAATCAATCAACATGATATTGATAATCAAAATTGGGATAGTTCAGTAGATGAAAGTTATCTGGGTAGTAGAGGCAAGGAAAGAGATTATGAATTTGATCTGACTACACATTTAGAACGTATGAAAGATTTACAAAGACAATCACAAACAAATAATATTAAAGAAGGGAAAAATGTTTCTGAATTTGATTCACAATATCATCAAGATATTAATGAGAGTAAAAATGGTTATAATGGCGATCAGCAGATTCGTAATGATGGTCATGGTATTGATGATGGCTCACTACTGGGTAGTTTAACTGATTCAGGCACGAATGGGAAAAAATAATAATGGTTTGAACAAAATATTAAATAATATTACAAAGATTAGTGTATGCGGAGTTTATAAATTTTACTATATAGAAAATGCAACTTTTGCTTAAAACATGTTTTTTTTTTGTTTTGTTTCCCCCTTAAATCAGACAACCCATTCAAATGCTTTTTTACGACCAAAACATGCACAATATTCAAGAAGTTTTTCAAATCCACAATTTTGTAATTGATCAAGTTCTTCTCTTGAAACGTTATGCAACAGAGTTTTCCTTATATCTAATTGATTAATAATTTCTACAGATGTTGAAATTAGCCCTAATTTGATTAACTTTTTCAGTTTAACATCAATATCTTTAAAATTTTCAAATCCTGGTGATTTATCCTGTTGTTGCTGTTGTTGTTGTTGTTGTTGTTGTTGTTGTTGTTGTTGTTGTTGTTGTTGTTGATGATTAGATGTAATGTTGGAGGGCATATTACCAACAAATAAGCCTGTTATACCAGCAATTGTATCTGTGGGTGATATTTTAGAAGTTTCAATTAGAGGATAATAAAATGATAATTTACTATCGCTTGTATAAATAATACAAGAACCTGAAATATTATTGTCAATTAAAGCGTAAACAATTATTGTACTTCTTTTCCTATTTTTGGATTCAAAATCATTTAATTCTTCTTCAATAAAAGGTTTAACTTTTGAATACATACTTGTAAACATAACTTCTTCGTCATCTTTAATTTTATCTGCTTTTAGATGATAATGACATAAATTAAATGCTGGTACTGAATCATCTGAAATAATGAATTTAATATTTAATTTCGATAATTCATCAATAAATGAATATGAATTTTGTAGATTTAATTCATTCATTGGTGAAATTAAACCAGGAAATCTCCAATCTTTGATATTTAATTGTAGAAGATATTTTCTAACTTGTTGAAATACACCTTTACGATGTCTTGTATAACTCCAGCCAAGCGATTTATAAAATCCAACTAATTGAATCGAACTATCATCAATATCAATTTTTGAATCATCCTTTGTTTCTAAATAATGCCAAACTGTACTAATTTCATTTAAAACTTTTGGCGTTAAATAATTAAAAAATGGAAATGCACAACCCAATGCAACAGTTGTACATCCTCTTTCTAATGTAATATATTGAACTGCACGCCTATGCAAAGTTTCGCCAACACCTTGTCTTCTTTTAGATTTTGATACAACCATATAAATTATTCTACCACATTTTTCAAATTCATCAATTATAATAGCAACAAGTCCATGAATTGAACCCATTGATGGATTTCTAACAACAAATGTTTTTAATCCATCACCAAAAGCTTCCGTAAAATACCAGATTTTACCTAATAAAATATTATCAATTGGATAATAAACATCATTAATTGTGTTTGTTTTAACCATTGAAAATGCTGCTGTATCACGATTAATATCAAAAGGTTCAACAACCCAAGGTTTTTCCTTAGATTTATTAGTTTTACTACTTTGGAAATTAACAGCATTAATGGATGATTGATTTAAAATATTTTTTTTATTATTTGAATTTTTTAAATCTTTTAATTCGGGTGATTGTGATTGTAATATTGATGATTTATTTATTATTTCATTATTTGATTTATTTATTATTTCATTATTTGATTTATTTATTATTGATGATTTTATTTCATTATTTAATTGATCATTAAAATTTTTCTTATGTTTATCAATTTTATTATTGTTTCCATTATTATGTGTATTATAATTTGTATCAAATAAAGTATTTGCAGAAGATACAGATTGAGACCCATTTACATCTATAAAGATTGAATCATCATTTTTAAATATTTCATCATTTAAATTTAGCATTTGATTTGTATAAATATTATTTTCAAAATTATTTAACAATGTAGGAGGATTTAATTTTGATATTTGCTTGTTAATTGAAGGAGGTTTATTTAATAAAAAATCAAATTGCCATTCAGAACCATCAAGATTATTTGATAAACCCATAACAACTTCTTCTTTATTGTTAAATTTATTTGGAGTACCAGGAACCCTACCAGTTGAACGATATTTATTGAATATTATTTGAGGTATATGACGGATTGCTTCATAAGATTTATCATAAGTACAAATATAAGTTGAACCAATATTTTCAGTAGAAATAAAATAATAAGGAGAATCAACAGAAACAACAATTAAATCTTTACATAAATTATGTAAAATACTAGAAATTTGTTGAATTAATGAAATTTGATATTGATTTGTATTTAGATCATTAACAAAAAATATTACAATTGAACAATTGTTTAAATCTGATTTAATTGAGGGTGTTATTCCATCAGTTGTAAAATATATACTTTTAACTGAACATTCAACTGATTTACTTAATTCAATAAAATCATGCTCCACTTTTGAATAAGCATCTAAAGATTCTGGAATGAAAAGTAAAATTTTATTTTCATTCATTAAATAATTTGAATTTAATGAGAAATATTTTTTTTCAGCTTTTTGTTTTTGTAAATAATTTTGTAAAGGAATTAGATCATATAAATTTCTAATTAAAGTGATTGAATCTTTATAAGATTGTGAAGCTAATTCTTTATGATTTAATTTCAATGAATTATCAATTTCAACTTTTGAATCAAACCAGTTTAATTTATTTAAAAATTCATCAATTCTTCTTAAAGCGGTAATTAAAATTGCCTGATTATTACCATTCTCAAAAGATTTTTTTAAAAATTCCAAAGCTTCTAATTGATAATTATAATTTTTTGGAATAGTAATCATGTCACAATGAGCATGAATAATTGCTAAAGAAGCTGCTTGACCAATACCATAATTAAAAAAAATTTCTTTAAATTCAAGAGATTCAGATATAACTAATTTATCAAATTTTAATTTATCCCTTAATAAATTATCAATAATTTTTGGATTTAAACAACAATATAAATCATCGTTTAAAGCATTTGGAGAAAATACAACTGAAGCTAAAACTGAATCAACTAAATCATGTTCAATCATTTTTTTAAAAGGTTTGCAATTAAAATTTTCAATTTGTGAATAATTATCTAAAATAATTGGAGTTGAAGATAAAGGTTCAACAAATGATTTACCGATACCAGGGAAATGACAAGCAGAAGTTAAAATACCACCATTTTTTAAACCACAAGTAAAAGAACCACCGAATTGTATAACCTCTTCAACTGTAACACCAAAACTATTTAAACCGATAACATCTAATAAAGTTTTTGAACAAATATCCATTATTGGACCAATAATCATATTAAAACCAATTGAACGTAATTCTAATGCAATTGCTTTACCAATATTAAAAACTAAAGAGATTTTACCAGTTGCAGTTAAAGCTAAATAATTTGGGAAGTGTGTCAGATCATTTAAATTTTGATTGCATAAAAATTTATACATTCTATTATCTAAAGCAATAATTAAAGGAGTTGAAAAACTAATTGAATAAGCAAAAGATTGTAAATCATTAATCAATTTTTTTAATTGTTCAATGTTTTCATAATTATGAGGGTATAACATAAAACAATGAACATGATGATCCCTGATAAGTTTAGCAGCTTGAGTATCTGGTGTAAAATTGGTCTCTGGGAACCCTGCAAATAGTAGTTTCCCTATATCATTTGTAAGCATTGTATATCTTTAAAAGCTTAATATATATTTATTTATATATACGTATATATATATATAATAATAATAATATAGCAACCTAATTTCCAATTTTTGAAGGTTTCTGACTTCTCTTAATCCCGTGTAGATAACGAAAGTGCTAATTAATGGTATATAGATGGGATTGGAAAGTTATGATACCTTATATATATCTATAGATATATATATCGAGATATATATATATATATGTATGAATAGCTGAAGAATATTTCTTTGTTACTATAGCTTAGACAAAGGAAAAGAAAAGAAAGCAATTCGACAAGAGATAGATAATCTATATGCAATTCAACATCAGTAATAATAATTATAAATCAATTATTAAATTACTAACTCAATAAAATGCATATGCAAAGGCAAAGGCAAACCGATCTCATCAATCCCAATTATTTGATTATTTCATTTAATTTATTAAAACATCCATCCATCATACAACATGCAACAATTTTAACTACAAAAAATCAAATTCAATGTAGCAGTTTAAACAAATTTAACCCGAGGCTGATCTGTTTTCAATCCCCAATCAGCCCTAATCTCGCTGTAAAAATTATTTGCAAAAATTAAAGGGCCAAAAAACGTACAGCTTTACGACAAAATAGAGTATTTCTATTATCCGAAGTGTAACATTTATTGTTAATTTAAAAATTAAAAAATTTTTTTCAGAAAAAAAAAAATTAATTAAAAAAAAAAGAGAAAAAAAAATAAGAAAAATTACAAAATAAATTATAAAATTACACTATACATATGCATACACACAAGACAAAAACAAACGTCATTGATTGATTGATTTCCTAAGTTAATTTCACATGCATCTATCTATACTATATATATATATAATAACAAAATTAAAGCATTGATTGGAAAAATATTAATAAAAATTAATAGAAGAAGAATGTAATTTGTTTAAATGTTCCTTCTTGTAATTAATTATCTTCTTTAGATTTATTAATGTTCATATTCTTATTATTCAAAGTAACATTGTTGTCTATGCTTCTTTCTATTTGTTGCACTCCTTTGGATTTAGCGCTCATATCTGAAATCTTATCACCGTTTTCGCTTGTAACAACATTATGCAATTTATCATCTGTAATACCTAAAGCTGTAGTCATGCTTAAAAGTGATGATTGTCCGTCATATTTAAAAAGTTTTTCAGCCTTTTCCTTTAATGATATATTATTGGCATTTTCCTTTATATTATCAAATTCACGATTTTTTTCAATAATTCTACTTGTAACTCCACTTACACTATGTGTTGGTGTAGATGCCCGACTTTGTGACATTAATGTCGGTGTAGGAGTAGGAGTTCCAACGGGTGTTGGGGTTTTTAATCCATTAAGTGGTGTATTATTATTACTACTGTTATTATTAATATTATTATTATTTGATATTTCGTTTAAATTTAAATTTGTATTTTTATGATGATTCATTAATAATGTTGGTGATTTAGGTTTGTTTTTATTCATTAATTTTCTATCATTATTATTGCTATTATTAGCTGATGTGGAATTATTCATATTTTGTAATGGTGATGGTGGATATGGTGAATTAATTGGTGTATTTAAATTACTACCATTTCTTTTCTTTAATTTATTAATATCATTATGATTTGGACTAACAATAGTTCTTGGACTAATCCCATTTGATAAATCATAATTATAATTATTAGTAAAATTTTTTTTAACATTTGAAGTAATTAATGATTCAATATGTTCATTACTATTAGTATTGTTATTATTATTGTTATTATTACTATTGTTATTATTATGTTCAATACTTATACCATCATATTCATTCCATAATCCTGGTAAATTATTAACAACTCCATCAATTAATGATAATGCTTCTTTAAAAATTCCAAAATTACTTGAATTTAATTTTAAAATCCATCTGTAATCCATTATGTATTCACGATAAATCGATGCTTCATCAGTATCTAAACTCGTTACATATAATAATGTTGCAAATATACCAATTAATGCGAAATTTCTAGTTGCACTACTATGCCAAAATGAATTCATATGTTCAGCAGTTAATTCTCTAACAAATGAAATTGATGCTATTAATCTCGTCTTTGCTGCATTTCTACATACATTAACTAACTGTGGTGAAGGTATTGATGAAATGGATGATAATAATGCTGATGAATTAGGTGAAGTAGTAGATGATGACGTCGAGTTGGCAGAAGAAGATAGTAATGAATTCTTATTGGTAGTATTATTTTTATTAGTACTATGACTTTTATTATTATTATTATTATTATTATTAATATTATTATTTGCTGATGATGATGATGATTCGGTAATAGACTGATTTTCATTCATTGTTGGACTCTTAGGCGTTTGAAAATTAGATTTAGACTTTTTTGAAAGTAAAATTTGATTATATAATGTTGAAATAATTCTCCGATGTAACGTTATTTCAGTTGCAAAATATGACAATTGTAAATTCCCATTTGCAGTAAATTGTCCAGCTTTTGTTGAACCCATTTGTAAATCTTTAGGTAATGAATGGTACCATTCTCTTAATTGTAATTGTAGAGGTTTTGCAATTTTTAATAAATCTTCAATTTGATTGATTTCTAATATCGCACGCGGTGTATATAATGTTGATTGAATCTTACTTAATATAATTGACAATGAAACAGTATGTTTAAATGCTTCTTTACCTAATTCAATATTAACATTAGTAATTGATTCATTATTTGCATTAGTATTAGTATTAGTATTAGTATTAGTATTAGTATTAGTATTAGTATTAGTATTAGTATTGATATTATTATTAGTATTGGTATTATTATTAGTATTGTTATTTTTATCTTTAGAATCGTTTGAATTTGTCGTTCTCTCTGGAAAATCTTCATCAGTTAATGGTTTAACAATCCAATTATAATTATCATTAATATGTGAAGGGCGAGATTCAACTAATGATGACCATTTATCTTGAACATAGACTGCCCACGCAAGTCTACGACGCAATCCTCTTTCCCATTTAGGTAACCTCCATGATGAACAATCTAATCCTAAACCTAACTCTTCAGCTAAACCAACAACTTGTGTACACAATAACCAATTATTTTGATTTGAAATTTGTAAATGCGTTTCAATTTCCCTTAATTCACGATCTTTCTCTTTCCCTTTTTCATTTAGTTTGTTTTTATTTTTATTATCATTTTGTTTATTTTTTTCATCGATGCTATTATTATTATTAGTATTATTACTATCTGTAGATGATGATACGTTTAAATTCATATTTAAAGATTGACATTGCAATAATAATAAACCTGCTTGAACAGCACTTAATTTGGGCCTTTGTGTAATATCAACAAATGTACGCATTGCAAACCTATGTAAAGATAAAATATCAGGTTTTTGTTGATTAGCTAATTTTGGTTCATGATCCCACCATTGAATTGCTAATAAATAAACAGCGGCTAACAAAGGTGCACCAAATTCTCTATGGGTTCTTGAATATTTTTCAAGGAAAATTTTCTTATGTAAAACAGGGAATGAAGGATGAATTGTTTTAAAATATAAATCAATTAAAATTTGACCATTTGGAGCAACATATTTCTCAACTGTATCTGAATCACGTTCTGATTGTTCATATAATAATTCACTAAAATCATCACGTAATAAAAATTGAATTGAATTAGCAACTTTCCTAATTGAATTTGATTTATTAATTTGAAATTGGTCAATTTTATCTAATGATACTTTTTCAAGAAATAATGGATCATAGATTGAAGTTGGTCCAATATAAAATGATGATCTTGGGAATTGTAAACTTAAAGTTTTTTTTAATAAAGAATGTCCTTGCATTGTTGAATAATCTTTAATTGGAGGAGTATTACGAACAGGAATATTTGGTGGTGGTTCAATTGTTGGATCTTCAAATTTCATCCTTTTATTATTTTCTTGATCATTTGAAACTAAATAACGTTTTGATGATGTTGTTTCATTAAATGTACATTTAATACCTTTTTGTTGACATGATCTACAAGAATGGATTTCAGGAATCATAACACATTTTGTTTTCCTACGACGACAATGATCACAGGGTCTAACTTTAGTACGTGGTTGTGGTAATTCATTTTTTTTCTTTAATGATGGTTTAATGTTTGGAGATGATGCAGATGCTGAAATAGACTCTGAAGTAGATTGTAATTTATTTTGAATATTTTCTATTGGAATTTGTTGATTATTTGATAAATTTAAATTTAAATTCAAAGTTCCATTTCCATTTCCATTTCCATTTCCATTATTTAATAAGTTTGTTCGTAATTGTGGATTATTTAAATTCAGACTATTTGTTAGAAAAGATTGTAAACCTTGAGGATTATTTGGAATTGAAGATATTGAAGGGTTTAAATTTGGATTTGAGTTTGAATTTGAAGTTGCAACTGCAGCTGCTGCTGCGGCGGCGGCAGCAGCTAATGATGTATTAAATTGTGGATTAAACACTTTATTATTATTAGAAAGTTGATTTTGTGCTAATTGTAAAATTTGTTGCTGCAGTAAGGTTTGTTGATTTGGATTAAAATTTTGTAAAAAAGGTTGAAAATTAGAAGCTTCAATTAAATTTGATTGGTTCTTAGGAGCTGTTTTATTCTGTTGATTATCTCTATTAACTTTTTGTTGATTGAAATCATCTGTTGGCTTTTGCTGTATTTGTTTCATATTTAATAAATTTTGAGTTTCCAATAATAAATTTTGATAATGTTGTAATTGTAATGCATAATCAACAGATTGTGAAGCATTATTTTTGCTATTATTATCAATATTAACATTATCATTATTATTGCTATTATTATTATTATTATTGTTATTATTATTAATAGTAGTAGTAGTAGTATTACTAGGATTAATATTACTATGATTAATATTATCACTTGTATTGTTAGCTGTTAGAGATGTTAAATTCATATTTATATTCGATGAAGAATTTGAATATGAGTTTTGAATCAATGATTTATTAATTGAAGAAGATGAATTCGCATTTTGATTTGGATTTTGATAATTTAAAAGGTTCATTGAATTTATATTATTAATTCCATTAAATAAATTTGATTGATTAATATTTGAAATTGGTGATAAAACATTTGATATAATTGAAGGCGAATCTACTTGTGAATTTTGTGCATCTAATAGAAAATTTAAATCAGGTGCATCTTCCCAATTTGTAAAATCAAATGGAAATACAGCTGGGGTATTTAATGATGATTTTGATAGATTAATTCCATTATTTGATATTTCAGGTGGATTATTATTTAAATTATTATTATTGTTGTTGCTGCTGTTATTATCATTATTATTATTATACCGATTAGTATCGTTATCATTATTTTGTTTGACATTGTTATTAGATTTATCGTTTATAAAGTCATCCATCTTGGTCTTGGTAAAAACAAGAGCAGTCTTTAAGTCGCCTGTAAATTTTACCCAACAAATTAAAACACAAAAACAAAGCTGCAAATAAAATTAAAGAAAATAAAACGTTATTGAATTTTGAATAATCTTAATTAATAGATTGAATTACAAGCTCATGCATTGTAATAGAATTTCTTAACAAAATGAGCATCGATTAGTCTTCTCACCCAAAAATTGAGCTTGCGCTTGGGTTTGTAGATTTACTTATTATATATTATATTATATTATATATTACATGGTTTATTATACATATGTGTGATTTTGAAAACTAAATTTAAAGGTTTTATTAATTACAGTGATGAAAATAAGAGTAAAACGTATTAAATTAAGAAATGAATTTCAATATGTTTTTCTTTAAAAATATATTAATTTACCAAGTTGAATTTTGTCTAAGAAATCAGTTAAGTATAAATAGAAAGTAAATTAGAGTAGGGAGTAGGGATGAAGAATTAAAGTGGAGAATTTTATTTTTTCATTTTTTTAATTTTTTCATTTTTTCATTTTTTTTTATTTTTTTTATTTTTTTTATTTTTTTTATTTTTTTTTATTTTTCAACATGTTTTTCCTTTGTATTCATATTGAAAATTATTGAAAATTGAATCTAATATATGAAATATAGGATTCAAGAAAACACAAGATCAAACTGAAAATTTAACAATCATTAATTAAAATCAAATTGAAATTTTTCCTTTCCCTCCATGCTTACATTTTGTCCTTATTGTTCTAATATGCTTATAATTTCTCGTTCTGAAGAATCAGGATCTAATGCTTTTACATGTCCGACATGCCCATATGAATTCCCAATTGTTGGATTACAAATGTTTGAAAGGAAATATCTACCGCGTAAACAAATTGATGATGTTTTAGGTGGTGCTGGATCATGGGATAATGTGGATCAAACAACTGCACAATGTCCACGTGAAGCTTGTGGAAATGATAGAGCTTATTTCTTTCAATTACAAATACGATCTGCTGATGAACCAATGACAACTTTTTATAAATGTACTAAATGTGCTCATCAATGGAGAGAAAATTAAAATTAAAACTAAATTAAATAAGATAAATTAAATTAAATCAAGATTAAATTAGATCAGATTAAACTAAAAGCATCGTGTTAGGAGGGTATTATTTTTTTTATATAAACAGCTTTATTTTATATAATATTTATTTTATTTTATTTTATTTTATTTCAAGTGTATCATTCCATGAATAATTTAGAATTTAAATAATAATCATATCGATGATAATTTGTAAAAATTTTGTAACAATATTTAACTTTTTGATAATAGTGAAAAAAAAATCTATAGAAACTTTCTCTTTCCTTCTAATATATTTATTATGAAATTTAAGTGTTCTTCTTAATCTTAATCTTAATCTTAATCTTAATATTAATATTAATATTAATATTAATATTAAGATTAATCTTCATCTTCTGAATCATAAATAACTAACGAATCATTACCAACATTTTCTTCTTCTTTAATTAAACTACCCAATAATGAACCACGTCTTGAAAGTGAAATATTCACACTTGGTCTGACATTAACACTTGACCTACGTAAATCACTTGGTGGTAATATAGAATTACTACCTCTTCTTATTGAACTAATTAAAACATTATTATTATTAGTAGTAGTAGTAGTGGTGGTGGTAGTATTAGTATGATTATCGGTTGTTTCTAAACCATTTAATTTATGATGATGAAGATTTGATAATGTATTAGATTGTTGTAAACCATTTTGAACTGAAAAACTTTTACTTCTTCTTTTACCACCAAATTTACCAGCTTTTGAATTTTCACTTTTACTTTTACGTCTTGCAGCATTTGCTAATGGTTGATGATAATGAATATTATGATGAGGAATTAAATTATGAATTTTATTTAAATCTTTTGAATCTGATAATATAGATGAATCATTATTAATTGAAGAGTTTGAACTAGTATTTGATAAACCACTTGATGATATCGATGTTATTTCATTTTCACTTAAACTACATAAAATACTTGCAGCTTCTAATAATTGAACTTGTTGATGTTTACTTATTAATAATTTTTTAGTTGATTGCCATTCAGCTGTATGTTCCCATAAATGTTTTGCTAATGAAGTAATATGTTTATAACCTTTACCACAAGCTTCACATTTTAATTCTTCTTTTAATCTACCTGTTTCACCTTCACTAATTCGTCGAACTACAAATTCTCTTGATAAAATTGGATATCCATTTGCATCTCTTATAAAATTTCCTGATTTTAAATCATTTATTATTGGTTTAATATCTTTTTCATTAATAATTGATTTCCTTCGTGAAGATAATTCAGATGCATTTGAACTTGATATAGAAATATTAGTAGAATTAACTGAACTTTGATTATCAGTTGGAATATCAGTTATATTTTGACTATTATTCATATTATTATTGTTATTATTCGTAGTAGTAGTGTTATTATTAGTATTAGTAATAGTATTATTGTTCATAGATGTTGGAATAGGTGTATGATTAGGGGTTGGATAATGATTGTCTTTTAATTTGATATTTTCATCATTTAAGATCGAAGTTTGTTGTTGTTGTTGTTGTTGAAAACCTGGTGGGTTTCTAACAGTATAATTTTTGAATTGAATATTATTATTAGTATTATTTGTATCAATAATATCAGAATTAGGATTAGAGTTTAAATTTGAACTTGAATTTGAATTTGAATTTAAGTGTGAATTTGAGAGTGAAATGCCATTATTATTTAAATAATCTGAGGACAATGAATTTGGTGAATGTGGAGAGTTTGGTGATTTAAATATATCGTTTGATTGAGATATCGTCTTATTATTCATACTATTAGTATTATTATTATGGTTATTTAGTATGAGGTGCGAGGTGTCTGAATTGTTTATCGTCGACACAGAATGTGATGAATCCATAGTGTTTTTAATTTTTGTGTATTGTGAAAGCGACTGAAACCAAAATATGAAACTAATCTATCAAGAAAACAAAATATATGAATGAAAGGAATTATAAGGCTAAACTAATATGAGTAAAAAAAATTTAGTTAATAAAGACCAATTAACAATGCGATTTGATCAAAACAAAAAGTTATTCATATTAATTTGAAATAATAAAAAAAATAAAATAAAATAAAATAAAACATTTTAAGTGAAAAATTCCAGAAATTTTTATATTTTTTTTTTCTTCCAAAAAAAAATAAAAACTTTTTTTTCTTTTCCCATTTTTCCATTTTCATCGGTTTTCCCAAAAGAGAAATCAAATAGAATTGAATTGTTTATAATTCCGTCGATCGACGTGTCCTGTTTAAGTAGTTACCATTTTAAGTTAAAAATAAACATTTAAATTTTAGTTATTAAATATTAAATATTAAATAATCAATTATGTCAGTAATTATAGTTTGTTGTTTGTTAAAACTTAATCTTTATTATATCTTATAGCAAGTCTAAACTATTACCAATTAAGGTATTAATTATTGTTTTTAATTTTTGTGATATGTAAGTTTTGACATATTTTTAACTTTGTTTTCCCTTTTTATTTTGATCTTTTGTCCCTTCCCTTCCCTCTCCACAAATATACTCTTTATTGTCGAATTTGTTTTATAACATCACATTTTTTATCGATAAATCATTAAAACTTATATACATACATACATACATACATTCATACATATATATATATATACATATATATATATATATATAATGGCAAGTTTTGATGATTTTTCAAAGGATCAGTTAATATCTCATATTCACAAATTACAATCAGACTTTAATGAATTTTCTTATCAATCTTCTCAAGTAGAAGATTTATTGCAACAACAACTTGATGTTTGTGAAAGAGAATTAACTGAAAAAAATTCATTAATAGAAAACATGGAAACTCAATTCCAAAATATTATATCTTTTCAATCTAAAATTACAACATTAGAAACAGAAAATGATTTACTTGAATCTAAAAAACGAATGTTACAATCTCAATTAGAATTATCAAATGATCAACAAAATGAATTGATTGAAAAAATCGCATTTTTAGAGAATGAGATTGAAATGTATAAAGATTTTTTACTACAGAAAAATAATGAAGAATTCGAAAGATTTTATGAAAAAAAATGGTATCAATTGGAAAATGAATATAAACAACAAATAAATGATTTAAAACTTCGACTGAATGAAAATTTAAACTTATCAAATAATCAAAATATTGAAAGAAATGAAACACAGAAACAAGAAATTGATAGTTTAAAATATAACCAAGAAATTTTAATTGAAAAATTACGGAAAATTGAAAAGGAAAAACAAGTTTTGACAATTAAATTAAGAAAATTGCAGAATAAATATAGCAAGTTTCATAAAATTACAACTTTATTCCAGCTAAAGCAACATAAACCAATACGAGCATATACAACTCCTGCGTTAAACTCTCTAGCATAATATTAATATGAACAATACAGTACAATAATACACAACCTATATACCTTTATACCTTCATTTATATATATTTTAACATGACTATTTTTGTAAATTATACCCTTTTAATAACCTTATACACAACAATAATTGAAAACCGAGCCACCTTTTTTAACTTCTAACCTTAACCTTAACGAACAGACTATGCTTACGTAATAACTTTTCACATTTTTTTTTTTTAAATTTTATGTTGTATTTTCAAGTAGGTAGGAAGTGTTTGAATCATATTTCATTTATATGTTTTAAATTATATAAAGTAAGAACTAATTCTACATTTCAACTATAAAGATGCAATCGCTTCCGAAGAAGCCCAATTTGGAATCAACATCTTCGAATTTTTCAAAATCTTCAAAATCAGATTCGAATATAAATAATCCAACGTTTAAACGTGCAAAACTTTATAATTCACGTCAAATACGTACACAATTACAAGATGATTCGTTTACAAATCCACCAAAAGGATCTAAAACAAGTAGAAAATTAATAACTAATGCATCATTAATTCCAAATAAATTGAATATTCCTGAATTTTTAGCTGCTAGAGAATTTGAAATTAAAGCTTTAGATTCAGCTATAATTAAATCTAAAACTTCAGGTGCATCAAGAGTTTTCCAAGCATTACCTAGAAGTTTACGTAGAAGAACTGCAAGTCATAATGTACGTCGTATACCAAAAAGAATGAGAAAGAAGGCATTACGTGAAATGG
>JAMAJE010000254.1:0-23574 GCA_023629255.1 Pichia sp. PB3310
AAACAATTTAAAACATGTTGTGTTTTTGGAGTTTTAGCAATTATTGGAGTTTCATAAATAATAGAACTAACTGCAGAGTCGGCAGATAAGGTTGGTTGTTCAATAGTTGGTAACTGTGGTCTTTTTTTGTTTCTGTGTAAATTTTTGTAAGCAATTGCAGCTGTTGAAGAAGAGTAGTTGCTGATTTGAGACAATGAACCAAAACGGTTACATTGTTTCAACCCTACAAATTTAGATAACATCTTGGAGTTGCACGTTGTAAAGTGAAACAGATTCAAAAGTGAAATAATAGAGAATAGTATAAAGAAAGAAATGAAAAAAAAAAATCTACATCAAATAAAAATCAGGTAAAAGCGGAATGCTCTTTTGGAAATCATGTCGTCAACCAGCATATAACAATAATGACTATTACCTATTACCTATCACCTCTCTCTAAATTTAATAATTTTTTTTAGTAAATTTTTCTTTTTGAAGAAAAGCCAAAATTCCGTTAGTGCGCCGACTCAGGGCCGTTTCTCTCCTTCTTTCTTTTTCAACACAAAAAATTCTAAAAAATAATGGACGAGACCGGAGTCGAACCGATGACCTTTCGCTTGCAAGGCGAACGCGCTACCAACTACGCCACACGCCCTGGAAAACATTGATCCCTAGCAGGATCGAACTGCTGATCTTGGCGTTATTAGCACCACGCCTTAACCAACTGGGCCAAGGGATCTTTGTTGAAAATTTTGTCCAATGCTTTTACCAGTGGTCACTTCCCTGATCCAAAAGTTTTATTTTTGATCTATAACTATGGTTGGAGAAGCTTATACATATTCTAATTTATAGTTATTATGAAGATAAAGTGATTTTCAAATAAAGAAAATTGCATACTGAATTAATAATCTGCGTTTATTATTAAATTGAAAGGGAAAGTAGGCAATATAATAATGAGTCTTCAGGAAACGACAGGGTGAAGGTAAACAATTAGCTATTAAAATGGTTAATTAGAATGTTACTTCATTAACTTGAGAGTATATAAACATTAGATTAGAATATATATGATTGAATAAAGCGGTATGCTTTTAATAGCAAAATAGCTAATTATTTAAGGGCTTAATAATTCATTAACGTCCAATTAACATTTTTACATTATTGAATTAACTAGATTAAATGCACTGAAATAGACTTGAAAAGAGTCAACTACAGAGTTTAGATAATAAAAACTTCAAGCAACTTACACATTTACAAGAAACTTATCTTCTACATGTTCTGACATGGTTTACATAAAATGTTTGTTACTTCATTAATGAAAGTATTGTGGATATGAATTCTAACTTGAATTTGTTGAGATGAAACCCTCGGTTTCATCTTAGTGTGATCTAAACTCTGTGAGAAAAGCGTAGAAAGTTTTTCTCACCTATGTAAGTGAAAAGTTTTACAACCTTTCACTTTGTATATTATATAGTTTATTTAGTTCTTATATAAAGTAAGAAAGATCATATATAATCATGTCTGATATTTTGACTGAAGAGCAACTATTTGCTCAACAACTGGAATCCAACAAATTTCAATTTCAATGTGGTGTTATTCAAATAAACATGCAAAATATTAAAAATTAATTGTAAAAACAAGATACTGAAAATGAGATGATTATATACTACATTTCTGGGACCAAAGAAAAAACGACCAATCAAGATGATCATGGTTATACATTATGCTGATAAAAAAAACGGTCAAACTCTTAACCAAAAACCTAATCACGCAAAGGCCTTTTTTTCGACTACATAAGTAGATTTGTTGTATATTCCATATTGACCCTTTTTAACCTAGCTTATTATTTTTTTTAAAAAAATCGATTTATATTTATATAAACTAACACATTAGAACAAAGACATTTTCGCATGGGATTCATGGAGAATGTTTTATGTTTAAATAACGAAAGAACAAAACAAGTAAGAGCAAAAATACTAAAAGTAAAATATTTGGTATTTCCCAATTAAAAGAATATCTAACAAAATAGTTATTCTAATGGATTGTCTTAAAAAATTCAAAAAGAAAAGCTATTAAAACTATTTCAAATCTAATAATTTTGGTATTACTTTAAAATACATTCCATTCCTTTCGTCTATCTTTTTTTCTGTACATTTTACAAAATCGTGTTTTTTACCCATGACAAAAAGATATCCAGTCAGCATAAATAACATTTTTGAAATTCCAAAAAAAACATATTTATATTTCATATAATCATAAATGGCTAACTCATCACGTATTCATGAGATAAAGATATTTTACAAATGTTTGCATTATAATGGAATTGTAAACTATTTAAAAACATGTTATATACCTACTTTTTTTATTTCCTGACCCGTATCAACAAAATTGTGTCTAGTAATAAATTTTCGAATGCAGTTTGACCTATTGAAATGTACTGGCGTTGACCAGGTAGTTTTACTAAGATGACAACCGATAATTAAAGGAACTATATAAAATACTATATATATATATACAACAATCAGGGCGAACGTCTTCCCATTTATAGACTTCGCACTCTCTACCTACATAGTTCCATAAGTGTTATAATTACACACATTCTAGGAATGTATCTCAACATGACCTGTTTGTTTTACTTTTAGAATATTTTTCAGAATTTTATAGTAAGTATGGCGATTTCAATGTTTTTCCAGAATTTTATTATGCATCTATCGGGTTGAAAAATGAAACGATTTAAATCTGATTAACAGATATGCTACTCACCTTGCGATTATTTTTTAATTGAAATATAAAATTAAAGGTTCTGTTGTTTCAAGCATCCACATCTCCCTCCTTTCTTTACCTATGAATTCGATTTACGTCGTTTTCTATCTTTTTTTCGAATTCAATAATTGCTTTCAACTCATAGCTCCATTAATCTAATATGTCTGCTTATTTATTTTTAAATAAATTGGAGCATACTAATACAATTGGAACATAAATGTTTCTGGAAAAAAAAAGCTTCAAATTTTATATGCTTCATGTTTTACAATTAAATTTTTATTAGCAAAGTTATATATGTATTATACACCAAATTAAATAAACAATGGTATTTCTATTGCGCCTCCGACAGTTTCAATTCCGTTATTTTTTTTTCTATCACCGTTTGATTTCTTATCCTTTTTGTTCAACTTATTATTCTTGCTTCTTTTATTTACATTATTTGTTGTACGTTTACGTTTTTTATTTATTCCTTCATTTATATCATCATCTTCTTCTATTATGGACTTTTCAACTTGAATATTATTCTCATTTTCAGATCCGTCTACCATCCCAATTGGCGTTGGATGTCCTAATAAAGACATCGTCAATTGTTCTGTTAGTTTTAAAATATTACTATTTTGATCCTTCAATTTGGAACTGATTTTTTCCGGATTGGCCGATTTAGAATTAGTGATTTGTTCAATGGGAATAAATTCATCATTATTAGCAAAATTATTATTATAGTTATTGTTGTTGAAATTAAAGTCATTAAACTCAATTTGATTAAACTCAGCATTTGCATTGCCAAAAAAATCATCTAATGTTATAAATTGGCCATCATTACCTATTCTTATCGTTTGAATATCATGATCGTCCTTTATTAATTGTTCTACAAAGGCATTGTTATATCCTAATTTTGATAATAGGGATGGATTTTCATTTTCAACATTTAATGCTGAAAGTTCATTAATTGATATGCTTTCTAAAGTAATAAATTCAATGCTAGATCCAAACAAACCATCGGAGTCTGATTGTTGAGTAGTATTAGCATTTTTTACTAACAAAAACAATAAAGAAGTAATACCATTCATATCTTTCCTTATTTTTATCAGTTTAGAAAGCTTAAATGCTTTTAATAATTTCGCAAAATAATCAAAATGGTAGGTTGAAGATAAAGATAAATCAAAACAATTATCAAGAGTCTCATCATCTGCTTCTCTGGTTGACATCAAAGGTTTGAACACTTCAAATTTGGGAACATCTAGAACTTTGTTTGGAATAATTATCTTGGAAAATCCAATTGTATCCGATTTGGATTTAGATATGAAGATTAATTTAAAATTTTTATCATTGTTTGCATGATTACTTTCATTATTGATCTTATTTTGTTTGCAATATAAAATAAATTTATCTGTATTTAAATCACACATGTCTTTAATAGTATCATGTAAAATATATGATTTTACAACAATTTCAAATAAAACTTTTTTGGTGTCTAACCTAAAAATAGACTCGTCATTTAAGGAATTATCATTAAAAAAGCCACTCACATCCTCAAAATCTTGATTTTTATCAGGTAGAGTTTCATTTTTTCCATTCCTTCTATTCTGGGGTGCAATATTTTCTAATATATAAGTGTTTAATTGACATTTTTCAATAATAAATTCGTCTTCAAACATCATAATAAACGGATCACCATTTCTCTCATATCTGAATGTGCATTCAACACCAGATTCTGTAGTCTTCTTGTCTTTAATGTGAATATTTATAGTTTCTAAAAATGAAGATATATCCAAGTTGATGCTTATTATCGCATTTTCGTCAAATTTTTTATTGATAATATCATTTACTGCATTTCGTTGATACTCTTTATTGTTTTGCCCAATATCATTGTCATCATCACTTAAATCAGTATCTTCTCCATATAGTTGAGTGTCAGTAAATTTTCCATCACTTATCCAAACTCCATTAAATGTGTAGTTTTGAAAGACCTTTTTATTCAAATTTAATCTTACTTTACAAACATTTCCATCGCTTATGCTGAAACACATTCCTTGGGATGTTATATCCAGAGTACAATAATTCCCAAATGCTTGAACTGAACTAATAAGTCTGTGTAAGAGTTGAATATTTGTGGTCTTGGCAACGAATTGAGGAGTCTCCACTTCGTCTCTATCATTATCGTCAATTGATAATTTAGTAAATGCAATATCTTCATTAGTTTGTTTGTCTATTCTTTTCAGAATAACATTTTGCAAACCATTCTCTCTTTCAGCTTCCAGCAATGGCACAGCGCTCATAAATGATATATTAAAACTTAAAACGCAATAAAGACTTTCTCCGGGTATATTATTGGTTGTTCATAATAATATGAGAAAAAACACATCCATAACAGTTTGCTACAAATAGAATTTATATATCATAAATCGTGAATCATGAATTTTATTACGCGATATTGAAAACTAAATATATCAGGATGAGTGGGCCAGTTCATTCTTGAGCTTGCTAGCTTCAGTCAGAACTACAGCTGCTTAAAATCTGCGGCATCCAGGATTTTTTGACATCCATGGCATCCAGTTTGTATGGCATCCACCCTCTCAAAATTTGGCATCCAGAAAAAGCAGCTCTAATCAGAGCTCAGGACCGGCGATAATAACCTTCATAAGTTTTCCAAGGACCAAAGTGACCTGCATGAGCATTTTTAATAAGTCTTGGTGGTAACATATGTTGTTTTGGAATAGCAATTCTTTCAAATTCATGATCTAACATCGTTTAATAATATAATGTGTAAACAAGAGTTTTATTGGTTATCGGTTGAATAACAATTTTTTACTTTTAAATTACATTTTTCAAAACTAAGTAATAAATTCATTCTTGTCTACAATAAAGACAGAAATAAAAAAGCTTGAATTCTACCATTGTTAGTCTTGTAATGGGATGTATTTCCTTTTAAATCAATTGTAATTAAGATGTCTAACGATTAAAAAATACATTTGGTTTAATTCATCCTGTGGTATTATCAGCTTGAAACTGAAAAGATATACATAAAAACATTCCTATTGCTCCAGAATAAACTAATTTAAAAGGAGTTGGCTTTTTATTATTATAAAATTTTGTTTTTTTGCTCTTCAGGAAATACAAACAACTGAATTTAAAGCAGAAAATAAACAAAACAAACAAAAGACGATTTAAAATGATATGTCTCTTCTTTTATCCTTTTGGCTCAAAAAGAAAAACAGAACAATATTATATAGAGAAGCCTATTGAAAAAATAGAAGCTGCAAGTATGAGCAACATAGAGACAAAACCTATTTGTTTGCATCAAGGTACAACTGAAAATATGAAAGCTCAAATATTTGCCAATATTTTTAACTTTACTATGAGCACATACATCATAAACTTGATAAACATGATCAACTTGTTTGATTAAATTTAACCTTCAATGAACTGAAATCAAGCCGTAATAAGGGACTTAATGTAATGGATAGCGAACTGAATTATTGAATAGTTAGGTTGTATGTTTTACAGAAAAATTTTTACTGAGCTTCCTCTTACTATGGGATAAATACCACAACTTAAATTGCATAGTGCCATTAATTAAATTGTTTCCAATAATTAAAAATGTCAGACATCTTGTAAATTACTTTACAATATTAATCTTAATAAAACTTTTATGTGTAGATTTTTTCCAAAAACCGCAAAGCAATTGCTAATTTCATCCTTAAATTGTCAAATATCTCAAATATTTGTTAAGTTAATGTCAATTTTAATAAATAATGTATGGAATCAAAAGTTATTTATGTAATAATAGTTAATTTTAAGTAAATAGAGCATTGGATGCAATGTTTTTTGTTTTTCTTCCTTAAATAAAGTTATATAACTTATAAAAGTAAATCTAAACAGTATCAAAGTCTAGGCTATTTATTTGAACACGAAATCTTCTTATTTGCTATTTCTTTGAAAAACTATGTGCTGAAATGTACTGGCGTTGACCAGATATTTTACTAAGATGACAGCCAATAATTAAAGGAAGTAAACTATATAAAATACTATATAAATATATATACAACAAGCGAGCAAACGTCTTCCTATTTATAGACTTCCTACTCGCTACCTACATAGTTCCATAAGTTTTATAATTACACACATCCTAGAAATATATCTCAACACTAAAGAGAAGAATTTTGTATAGTTGAATAATTAAATTATAATAGGAAATCCTGAAAGGAATTAATTGATTAATTAATTAACACAATAGAAATTTTGATGTTTGTTTACGTAATCAATCCAAAAATTACTGATCATTTGAAAAAAAGAAAAAAAATTAAAATCAGTTTTACAAATAATAGAATTTAACAAGTTATTGCATTTTTGGAGCTACACGTGACATTAAATTAATTCCATGATCTAATAGCATGACGGTCAATTTTTAAGCAATGCCCGTGTAGCGTAATGGTTAACGCGTTTGACTTCTAATCAAAAGATTCTGGGTTCGACTCCCAGCATGGGTGCAGGCATTAGCTAAATTTTTTTTGTTTTTAGCATTACAACAAAATTATTAAACTTATTTTTCTTGCCTTTTCGTCAAGCATTTTCTTTACGATGGTTGGGTTTTAAAAGGTATAAATATATATTAAAGTTGTTTAAAGTTTTATTATTTTCCTTGGTTTACTCAACAAAAACAAAGTCTATAGAATTGATAAAATAATTATTTAGAAAAAATTAAATTGAATACAAAAACCAATTACCCGTGCTACTTATTGGCTAAACTTGCTATCTGTCTAAACTTTTCACATTCTCTGCTTAATTGCTTACATCTAAGCTGTGCTTCCATTTCTCTTTTATTTAGACTATCATAACTTGCTTGCATTTTCTCGATTGCCGCATCAAGTTGCTTGATTTCTTCTTCAGAACGTTTCTTAGATCTTTGTAAATCTTGATTACGAATTTCCAAATCCTTGATAGTTCTATTTAAACTTTCAAATCTATGAGTTTCATTACGCTGTGTTGACTTTGTTAAATATAGCTTTTCATCTAATTCATTCACACGCTGAGACCAATGCAGATCTTGTGCTTTGATTTCAGCTAAATATTTCTTCTGAGATTCTTCTAGTTTTTCTTTTATTGAAATATTATACTTAACCAATTGTTTATTTTCTTCAATTGTACGCATGTAAGTATCTTTCAATTGTTCAAGTTCGTTTGAAACCTTCTTGTATTTAGCTTCAAATTCTTTAGATATATTAATTTTTGCGTTAAATTCTTCAGCTGATTTTTGAAGTCTTTCATTCAATTGTTTGACAAGAACAGCATTGTTTGCATCATCTCTAACCCTAGCTAGGTGGGTTTCAAACTCAATTTTGATACTACTTAACTCATCTTCTAATAAACGTTTTGATGTTAATAAATCATCGCGTTCTCTTAACAGATTATCATTAGTAACATTTAAAATATTAATTTGTTTGGATAGATTCTGGATTTTCAGAATACTAGTTTCAACTTCACCAAGTAAACTTTCATTTTTAGAAGAACAGTCTTGCAAAGCTTTACTTATAATATTTTTTTCTTTCATTATTTCAGTATTATTATTTTTAGCAGTTGCAATTTCTTTTCTGCAAGTTTCTAACTGATAATTCAAACTTTTAATTAATTTGCTCATTTCCGTTTCTTTATCAACATATTTCTTCAAATCTTCATTTAGTTTATTGATTTCTGCTTCTTGGTAGGTATGATTAACAGATTTAACAGTCTTTCTTAATTTTTCACTATCTTCATATTTATCTTTTAAGTTTTCATACGATTCAGTCAACTGTTTCAATTCCAAGTCTTTATCAGCAAGTTTATTTTCTAACTCTCTTAATTTAGAATTTAAAATTTGAACGTTATTATCTGCTTCATTAAATTGATATTCGGAACGATCCAATTTAGCCTTCAAATGAGAAATGTTATTTTTTAATTTATCACGCTCTCTATAAGAGCTTTGTAGCTCAACTTCAGCTTTTGACAGCTTTGCGTAATAATCTTCGGATCTGTCCTTATAAAGATCAATACTTGAGTTCAAAGCAGAATTTTTCAACTGAGTGGCCTTCAAGTTGTTTTTTAACTGAATAATTTCTTCTTCTTGTTCAAATCTGTTACCATTACCTGTTTCTAATCGATTTAATTTTGTCTTCAATTCATTCAATGCAGAACTTAATCTTAGATTTTCATGCTTCAGTTTAATCTCGTTTGTTTTATTATTTAGATTATTTTCAGTATTTGTAGCATCATGAAGAAAACTTCTGTCAAGAGAGCTCTCATTCAACGGAACCACACCAGATTTCTTTTTCAAAGCTAATCTTAAATCTTTAATTATTTCTTTCAAATCATTGAGTTCAATTTCGGCCATTTTAAACTTACTTTTATATTCAATTGACTCAGAATCTAATAATTCAAAAGCTTTCGAATCGATGCTATCTCTTGAATTATTAAACTTACTTTTATAATATATTAAATCTTTCTGTAATTGCACATAATGATTTTGTAATCTCTTATTAACTTCTTTTTCGACAAGTAATTTTTCTTTTAAATCATCAGCCTCAGTATACTCATTAAATATTTGAATATCATTGACATTGTTTCTATACTCATTTTTCATACCAGAAAATTTGAAATTATCCAAATATGAGGAAATGTCACCACCTTTTTTAATTATTGCTTTTAAACATCTATTTTCATAAGATTCTGATGCAACTCTTGTTCTCAAAATTCTAATTTCTTCTTTTAACTGATGAATTTCTGGACTTAGTTTATTATTTAAATCATTAGCTTCCATCTGTTTCATGACAACTTCTTTTGGATTGGCAGAATTTAATCTAACTTTCAATTGCGAATTGTCAATTTCTAAAACTTTCTTCTCCTTAATTGCTCTTTCAGTTTCCAACTGTGAATGTTGTAGTTTCAATTCTAAATCAACTGCAGTACGTTTTTCTACTTCCAATTCTTTTTGCAGACCTTTAACTATGCTTTTTGTCTCTTCTAATTCTTTGTTATATTGTTGACGACCTTCATTAAATTCAATTTCATCTTTAACCTTTTTATCAAGTAACAATTTGGTTTGTGCAAAATCATGCTTAAGCTGTTTATATTTCTTTTTTATTTTTTCAGCTTGTTCAAGTGCCAAGTGTTTAGCATCATAATCTTTTTTAATCTCTCTCAATTGAACTAATTCGTTTAAGTTTGATGCCGTCTCCAATTTTAAATCATCCAATGTACTAATACTATTATTCAGTAACTCTGTTTTATTTTGAAGCTGTGTTTTATAATTTTCATTTTCAGTTAATGCTTTATTTAATTTAGTTTCTAATTCAGATAACTTTTGATTTTCTACCTTATCTTTTGTTTTCTTTTCAAGTTTTAAACTGGATAATTCCATCTCTTGTTTACCATTCTTACTTTCTAATGAAATTATTTCGTCTTTTAAAAGAGAAAGAGATTTTGTTTTAGCATTTAATTCACTCTGTAATTTAGATTTATCTTCAAGCAATTCCTTATTTTTGACTTCTAATTCTTTTATGCCTTTAATGTTAATTTGAGATAATTTCTCCAGTTCATTTTCTTTTTGTTTCAGAATCGTTGCAGTTTCAGTATGCGACTCTTTTAAAGAAAATAGTTCTTTCTCTAATTCAACTATATTTTTTCTAGATTCACCAATTTCGATGTCTTTTTTGCTTAAGCTTTCTTTGTTAACCGTCAATTCTTCTTGAAGTAATTCTAATTTGTGGTTATAATTTTCACGATCACTGGATTCTGTAGTAAGTTGTGAATTTAACTCTTTGATTTTATTTTCTAGTTTAGAAATTTTAGTGGTATAATTTACTTCAATTATATGAGCATCATCTAACCTTGGTTTCAGACCTTTAATAAGTTTAAACCAAGGGTCTGAGTTTGATTCAAAATACAGTTTAAAGTTTTTTAGTAAAATTTTAGAAGCTCTGAACCTTTGTAATTTTGTTTGAAAATTTCTTCTTATTAGCCTACCTCTAACAATTGAATTAAAGTTGGTAAATATATTTGATAGTTTTTCATCTCTTCTTTTCTCGAGTGATGCAAGAACTCCATTTCTGAAGAACAACTTTGTCAACCCAATTTTATAAACTTCAGGATCTAAATCTAAGCCGGATAATATAATCTCACAGACCTGTTTATATTCGCTGTTGGATTTTTTTTCAGATATATTAAAGAAGATATTAGATAGAATATTATAATGGTTTGCAAAACTTCGGAAATCAATTCTATTTGGATAACCCGAACGGGCAATTCTAATACCCTCTAAAACACCATTACATCTTAGTTGATGGAGAACAATTCTATCATTGAAAACCCCGGCTTTCTTCTCATTGTTGGGTAAAATGCAACGAACGAAATGTGGATATGTTTTGGAAAGTTGATCCATTAATAAACCTAACTGCTCTTTGTGACGGCCTGCTACAGTCCTAAACATTCCTGATTTTTTCCTTGGAGAGCCCTTAATTGGTGAATCGGTGATATTAAAATCCATGGAATCAGCATCGAAAAAACTTTGAATCAAAGTATTTTCAGAATTTGATAGCAACTGCACCATTGACGAACTTAATGGATCTTTATTTTTATTGATCCAACCATCTATTGAATAATCAACACTACCAGCATAATGTTTAATAATAAAACCGTCTCTTAATTTGTTTGCTTTAAATGGTAACTTGGTCTTGTCAATATTACTATCCTTGTTTTCTAAATCTTCAAAAAGACTATCAATGAATGACTTGTCAGTATTAGTAGAAACTACACAATTGTCATCCAAAATGGAAAATATACTAGTCTTTTTTCTATTTGCTGCGATACCTTCAATTAATTCTATTGTTGGTTTTAGTTCGTTACCAAAATCTATATAATTCCAAGAAATACCTTCTTTCATATATTCACTTTGTTCTAACTCAAACATATGATGATTGAAAAATTGTTGCAATTTTTCGTTTGTATAATTGATACATAATTGCTCAAATGAATTTTTTTCAAAAATTTCAAAACCTGCAATATCTAAAATACCAATATAATTATCTACACTTTCTAAAAATTCATTAGTGAGTGATGTTGAAGTCTTAAAATTTTGATTAATTCTATCAACCAAATATTGGAATAATTTTTCATATAATGATTTAGCCAATGCATCAATTGAAAATTTTGCTTGTTTGGCAGTTCTATCTTGACTAACTAATTCCATACCCATCTTTACTTTAGATTTTAAAAATGATGTTTTAAAATCTTTAGATGAAACACCTAGTAATTTAGATATTTTTTCAACAATAGGCTCTGAATCGTCCATCAAAACTGCTTGTTTGGTATCATTAATTGCATTTTTGAATTTAACATTACCTAAATGTAAGATTATTGCAAGAATTTTAAAAATATTGAGGGTAGTATTGTCATTAAAAGTCATTGTTTTGAAAGCTTTTAATAAATTATTAAATTCTTGTTCATCATCCACATTATCAATAGGTACAGTTAAACCATTTTTTAGATATTCATAATCCTTTAGGTTTATACTTGTGATTAATAGTTTATCAAGCAGCTCTGGAGTGGCACCTTTCAATAATTGATAAAAGATGTGATAATTTCTCTCTTTTGAATCTTGGGAAATAACTCTTGATTTTTCTAATAAATACCAGTCAATATGAGCACCGGATAATTCATTTTTGGATGTATTTATTTGGATTTTGATAAATTTACCAAATCTTGAAGAGTTCAAATTTCTAACAGTTGTAGCATTACCAAAACTTTCAAGTATTGGATTTGCCTGTAAAATTTGATTTTCCAAAATGACTGCATTATCCTGATCATTGGGATTTGTGGAAACAGCCAAAATATATTGAATAACCTTTTTTGTATTTTCAGTTTTACCAGCACCTGATTCACCAGTAACCAAAATACTTTGATCTTTTTTCTCTTTGATTAAATTTGAATAGGCCTTTTGTGCTGTCCCGAAAATATGAGGATTTAATTTGATGTTATCATTGATTGATTGTTTTGTTTCGGTGCTATTATTATTATTATCATTATCATTAGGATTTTTTTGGGAATATAGGTGAATAAAATCTGAATTATAAATGTTGATTTTTTTATATGGATTGACAGTAACTAGAAACAACCCAGAATGTGTATAAATTTTATCATTTTGATATCGTAATTTTAAATTATTTAAAACTGATGGTTCATTAAGATATGTTAATGACGCCATATCATCAATGCCATCAAAATTTAAAGGATTAGCTTTCTGAATATCATTTAGATTTACATCAATGACTTCTTGAGAATTTTTTAGTTTAATTTTAAAATCATTTGAATTATTTTCATCTTTATCAATAATTTCACCTTTAAAAAAAATTGAATCTTGAAGTGGATCAGGGTTTGGTATCCAAACTTCACCCTTATAATTTTCCATAATTTATCCTAAGTTATTGGTTTATATCTAATTAATAAAGGTAAATGAAAATTAATAAAGGTAAATGAAAATTAATAAAGGTAAAGGAAAATTAAAAGAAAATGCAGGCTAATTGTGTATTTTTTTAGGAATATCAAGATAGAATTGAATGTGTTGTTTACCATGTTTAGAATTTTGAAAGAAAACTATACAAAAGAATGTTTACACATTTCTCAATTGGGCAACGACAATCGACGCTACGCTTTCAGAAAAATTTTGTTTTTCTCGTTTTTCATAAGCTCGTTATGATTTTCTTATAGTTTACTTAGAACGTTTTAAATAGAAGTTCTATTATAGGAGTATACAATAAAGAATGTTGAAGTAAAATAATGATGTATATAAAAAGTAAGAAAATAAAACGCAAAAAGTAAATAAATAGATAATCGATTGGATAAGAAAAATAAATTAGTAGTAATAAGAATTAGATAGTTGAACAATACTGCATATTAAAAATAATGAGGACAAAAATAAAAATAAGAATAATTATAGTAATAATTAAGCTTAAAATCTATTTTAATAATAACTTTGATTAACAAAATTAATTGAAATAAAAAGGTGTTGGTAAAGGATAAGGATTATAAGGATTTTAAACGATTTTTCTTCAAGTTTTTTTTTCTTTTTAAAAAAATATATTATAACGTAAAAAATTGATATGTAATTATAAGTATACCAAAATCTAGCAAAAAGCTTTTTTATTTAATTAATTGCATTAATCATAGATATCATCTAATAAATAAAAATGACCTCTTTTTTAAATAGTTAAATCATTTATTGAGTGAATAATTCTTCTTTGAGATCAATACCTAATTCTTCTCTGACAGCTTTTAACTCATCTAAGTAAGCTTGGTATTGTTCCTTGTTTTCAACCTTGAATTTTAAACCTTCAAAAACTCTGACAGCAGTAGCATAGTCGTTAACTCTTCTACAAGCTCTTAAAGCTTTTTCGATAACAGCTGGAGATGGAACTAAATCATATGAGAAACAGTTATTTAAAACTCTTTGAACTTCAAATAAATCGTAAGCTTCATCAAATTCCTTTTCGTATCTGATAGAGAATTCTTCGAAAGTTTCTTCATGGTGATCAGAGTAACTTCTGATTGATGAGACAAATAAAGATTTGTTTAATAATTGTTGTCTTGCTGGAACAATTGCTAATCTGACGTTTTGTCTAACTGCAGCTCTAATGGTGTTTGCGAACATTATTGGATGGTTGATGTTATATGAACAGATTTTACACTTCAAAAAAATAACATTTAATTAAACATGTTGGAGCAGGAAAAAAACTAGTGGACACTTTAGCTATTGCTGCTCACCTAAACCCGTTACAATTAGGTAAGCCCATTCATGCGCCACGCTAGAATATAGAAATAAACAATTTTGGAACGCATCTTAGACAAAAGCACACCACTACTGTTGTTATGACCAGTCTGAGCATTCTTATTGGCTAGCATTGAGGAGACAAAAATTTTTTTTTCTCTTAATAAATTGACTGCGCCACAAGAATGTCGGTGCACTGGTGTAGATAATTATCCTGGATCCTGGACAGCTTTTCGTATTAACATATATATTCATTGTATGAACATTTTTTTAACTTTTTAAGCTTTAGGGAATTAAATCACTAGACTATTAATAACTTCCTTCAATCTTAATTTCATTTCATTAAAACCTTCAATTTCATCAACAAGATTTTCTGCTTCTCTTTGCAGCTCTCTAATCTTATCTAAACTATAATTAATACCACCATACTCTTCAATTGCTTTAACAATGTCCAATTTTTCTGTAATTTTTAGATTTCCATGGGTTTTTCTATTCCTGATGAATTTCATCTTACCCGATTTCACACAGTAAAGTACGGGAAATGAATATTTCCCTTCGTCTATATCATGTGCAAATTCTTCTCTATTTGCATCTGCATCCTCACTATTGTATTTTAAATCATCAACATCGTTTTTAATTTGGTAAATGATTCCAAGAATCTCACAGTACTGCTTTAAATTTTTCGTAATTTTATCACTATCAACTTTATCACCAACACATGCCATGACATTTACTCCTAGTTTGAATAATTCACCAGTTTTACCAATTACCATTTCTAAATATTCTTTTTCAGTCGGACATTTATTATTATCACGCCAATATAACTCTTTTCCTTGTCCGATATGCAAATTGATCATGCTACTAACATATATTTTATTCAAATCATTTAGTTCTAACTCCAATAGCTTCTCCCATGCTTTAAAATACATCAAATTCCCTGCATTAATAGTATTAGCAATGCCATATATTTGATGTGCACATTTTTTACCTCTTCTTAAAATCCCATCATCTTCAACATCATCTATGAGTAAGCTTGAATTATGTAAGATATCAATAAATTCTTGAACAATACAAAGTTTCGATTCTGAAAGTTGAAAGTATAAATTAAATATCGATAGAATTTTGTTCCTAAATCCTTTCCCACAAGTACTTTCTTTTAAATAATTATATGGTTTAATTAAATCATCAAATTGAACAGTTTCTGCAACCACCATGCTGACTAGAATGGTCTATATATATCTATTAAACAAAATAAAAGGCTGAAATTTCAATTCAAAAGTGAGGCTCATCATCGCTTTTTTGTTTAAATTCCACATCCCATAATTTGAAAGGAAAGAATGCTGAAATTCATGTAATTAACAATTAAAATTCGCTTAGAATTTTTACGTAATAATTTCGGCATTTACTCTTTCTACATAGTTTTCTTCAAATTTATCTTCTAAATCAAACTTGACTTGAACAGCCTGGCAAAAGAGATACCAAGATTACTTATACCATTCTCATCATTTTCAACAATTAGGCTAATTTTTACCTTACAATACAAGAATACATACATTAAACAGAGATGGAGGGAATGCCAATGCAATGGTTACAAGGAATGCCACCAGTTACAAGGGCTTATGTGTTATCTTCAATATCATTATCAATAGCCGAAAAATTAGGTTACATTACGATATCTGATATTGCATTAGGTAATAATTTATCCTTTTTTACAAAAGATAATCTTTGGCGTATACCATTCAATTTAGTTTACAATGGTCAATTGTCTTTTGATTTTTGTACAAAACTGTATTTTTTTACAAGGTACTCAAATTGGCTTGAAACTTCAGTTAATTCATCTCGTGATTTTTTATGGATGATATTTACATTAGTTTTAATGATTAATTTATATTCAACTCTAATAACTAATTTGTCTATGATTGGTCCAATTTTAAAAGATACTTTATTATATATTTGGACAAAAAATAATCCAGATGTTGATGTTATATTTATTGTTATTGCAGTTAAAGGATCTTGGATACCTTGGATTTCATTCATTTTAGAAATGGCTATCTTAGGATCAAAAGATAAAAAGCGTTGGCTTATAGAAGCTGCTGGAATATTTATTGGTCATTTATACTGGTTTATTAATGATAAAATACCAATTTTGAATAACTGCAAATCCCCATTTACTCCAATTTGGAAATGGACTTTTCTGCAACATCAACAAGAAATTCAACAAGAAATTCAACAAGAAATTCAACAAGAAATTCAACAAGAAATTCAACAAGAGATTCAACAAGCAATTCAAACAGAAAATACCCTCGAGCATAATTTTCAAGAAAATATGAATAACATACCAGATAATGAACAAAATAATGATATAATAGACTTAACTGATCGCATTGATTTTCAAACAGAAACCAATGATACATTACACCACCGATAAACCATATATGTTTATATGTTTAATGAAATAGTATCTATATAATTAAACTTTGCCATTTCCAAATTTTCTAATTAATGTAAAATCTTCTAATTTTAATCCATCAAATGCCATATCTTCACTAAGCTGATCATTGCCATTTTTCGGCTGAGTTTTTGAATCTTTTAACATGACCTCTAGTTTTGTACAATGTGCAACTCTGTCAATTTCAATTTTCTCATATTCTATCTCACTCGTTTTCTTTATATTATTGTCTTGACAAGGTGTGATGTTAAAATCTAATGCATTCTCTAACTGTTGCCCTAGTAAATTTTCTCTTTGTTCCTCAGTAAGGTCGAACAAATTCAGCTTTTTTTCGTTTTCAAATAAACTATGATTACCGTATTTTTCCTCTTTTAATCGAGCAACAAAAGAATTCCCAATCCTTAAATGTTTATTTTTCTCGTAAATTTCATTCAATACCTCTTTTAGATACAAATCATTTGAAATGTTTGGCACTTTGACATTTTTATACTTTTGTATCTTTTCATATTTTTCATTAATTTTTTGTTTCTCATTTGACGTAAGTTGATTATTTAATAATTTTTTCCTTATTGGATCATAATTGGTAATATTACTTATCTTTTTCTTATTTGATCTATCCAAACTAATATTTAACTGTAATAAATTTTTTTCCTGCTTAAGTTTAAAAGCATCTGCAGTGATTGGGCCTCGTGGCTTGGCAACAGAGGACATATCAATCAACCTTTGTAATCGTTGCAATTGTTCAATTTTATATGCCGGCAATCGTTTACCTTTTGATTCTAAATCTTTATCTGGATTTTCATCCAAGTCTGTTTTAGTTGATGGATCGATCGATATATCATTCTTTTTTAACTTTTTCTGTTTAGTTTTATTTTTATTTGTACCGAAAATTGATTTGGCTATATTTTTGGCCTTTGATTTTGTACTTTTTGGTTCCTTTGTGGATTTTGAAACATTTTTCAATTTTTTCTTAGATACTATTATTTTTTCAGTTTTCTGTTCCTTAATGGTGTTTTTAGATGTTACTCTAGGTGGTAATGTCCTGCTTCTAGTAATGGCCATATTACTGGATAAATTGGGAAACTTTGTATATATATATATATATATATATATATATAATTATATGCAATCATACTTTTATGCAGAAGGCCCTGACAATTCTTCTTGGGCTGTCAAATTAATTTCAGACATGTTCCGCTTATGTCAATTAAATTGTTGTACACAATTTTTTTTACCACTTTGGGCGAGAGGAGAATTTAGTAGATCCTGGCATGTGAAACTGTCACACATTTTTTTTCTTAATTAAGGCTTGGCTTATTATTATTATTATCTGATCTTCTAAGTAAAACATTGTTAAAGTTGATATATAAATAAATTCGATGCTCAGTAAAATGATTGTTTTATACGATAAGCTATGACTTCTGAAAATCAAATGCTCAAACAAGATGGTGATAATATTCAAGTTACTGAGGATGACAATGCTTCACTATCATCAATAAGTACTGAAGGAATTAACACACCTGCATCATTATTTCAAAAAACACCATCATTAGACGCAATAACAATTCTAGATCTACTTGAACCAACGACAATACATCTTGATTTAAAAAAGAAAACAGATGATACTTACAAATGGGTTCAAAAATATTATAATGAAAAGAAAAAATCAGTTAACATGAATATGAAAAAAATTAATTTAAATAATGATGAATTAAAAGAATTAAAAAAATTCCTACATATTAAAGTTGATAAGGCTTATCAAAGGATTGATGCAACTCAAAAAGCTTCAAATACGGAAAAAATATTTTTTTCAATATCAGTTTATTTAGTTTTCTTTTTTGGATTTCTTATTGGTAAACATCCTGAATATGTTCACATTTTATATTCGATTATATTTATTATTTTAATGCCTGTTAGATTATTGACATATTATAAAATTGGTTATGGATATTATTTAGCTGATTTATGTTATTATGTGAATTATTTATTGATGGTTTATATTTGGGTTTATCCTGATTCACAGATGTTATATATTGCATGTTGCTCTTTTTCATGGGGTACACTATCGTTTGCAGTTATAACATGGAGAAATAAATTAGTTTTTCATAGTATTGATAAAATTACTTCAACATTTATTCATGTTTTACCAGGTGTTATAATGTATGTAATAACTCATCAATTGCCTTATGATTATAAAGTTAAAAGATTTAATGGATCTGTTAAATTAGCAAATTGGGATATTTTGGCCGGTATTTTTCATACTTCAATTTATTATTTTGTTTGGCAACTAAGCTATCATTATTTTATTACAGTTCGGAAAGCTGAAAAAATTAAAAATGGGAAAGTTACTTCATTTGAATATCTGCGTAAAGCGTTTGCTAAAAAGCCAATTGGTAGATTTGTCAATTCGTTACCTGAACCATTTCCTGTAGTTGCATTTACTTTCATTCAATATGGCTATCAATTAATTACAATGTCTTTATGCCCATTTCTTTATAGGTATAAACACATTTGTTCTTTTTTCATATCATTTATTTTCTTTTGTGCAACATACAATGGTGCAGCTTATTATGTAGATTTTTATGGGAAGAAATTTCAAAAGGAAGTTTCAAAATTACAAAAAGAAATTGAATCTTTACAACAAATTTCAGCCGAAGTAAATTCAAATGATGATAAGTGTATTCCAATCACAGTGTCTGAGGTTCTTGATTAATTGAATTTTTTATCAAGAAGATTTTATAGGCAACAATGATATTAGAATTAGTGTTTAAGTTTTTATAATTTTTTTTAAATAATCTAGTAAGCAATATATTATTGAGAGTGTTAATTGCTTTGTTATCGGACTTATAATCGTTAATTGTAGTTCGCTCGATTTTGAATGAACGTTATATGTCTTTGTTAGAACGAGTTTGATATTATACAATGCTACTATCAAAATGTGTTCCTCCTGTTTTTGATTTTACATTTTATGAAACTAACACTGGGATCTACGTAGGTACTTTATAGTTTTTAAATTGAATGGTAGTAGGAGTCTGAACTTGAAAAGTAAGCAACTAATTCATATTAGAACAATTCTCTGGCCAAAATTAAAGCTTTTTTGAAAAAAATATCCCACTAGTTAACAAAAAAAACCACAGCTGAATAGTCCGCCTCATAAAGCATGAAGCTGTTTACGCCGATCGACGCTTCCTCTTTAGGAAATTATTATTAAGAAAAAATTATTTAAATTAAAAAGAATGTTATAATTTTTTATAGATATCTCTGAAAAATAATGAAAAGGCCTATAAATGAATAGGTATTTAAATTCTAAAATTTTGGACTTGATTCTATATACATTAAACAAATATTACTAAAATCACATAGAATGTTTGCAGCAAGATTTGATCCTTCTTCAAAACTTAAAGAGAAATCAATAGTCAATAAAGAGACGCTTTTACTAAACAAATTAAAAAGAAAGAAGGAAAATGATATTGAAACAATAGAAAATACGGAAGAAGATTTAAATAAGGATGATAATCAAGATATTGAAATGGAAGATGTATACACAAGTGATCACGAAAATAATTTAAAACGAACACGTGAAGAATCTAGTTCTGAATCTGAATCCGAATCCGAATCTGAATCTGAATCTGAATCTGAATCTGATAATTTCGATTCAAAGTCTGAGCCAGAATTATCAGACTCTGAACAGCAGCTCAAACCTAATACCGAAGAATTATTAGTATCCACTTTAATCTCAAAAGAGATTGAAGATGATATGCAAAAATTAGCACATTCTGCGGTTTTATCTAGATTTAAACATGCTATGGTCAAACAAACAGATTTACCTTTTGAAAAAGTTGAAGAGATTGAACAAATTGATTTAAAAGATGTTGCGCCATTACCACAATTAAGATTACCTAGAGATAAACAGCTATATTCACTAACATACAAAAACCAAAATCTTGATTGGCTTACAAAACCTGCTTTTTATGACTCAAATATGACCAAACCATTCAAAGAACTTAAACCAGATATAAACTCAATACTTTTAAAAAATTTGAATGATGAATTTAAAATTGAAAATGCATTTTCAGTTCAAATAACATTGATTCAAGAGTTACTAAAAGATATCAACCGTGGAAAATTAGACCCAACACCGAGAGGCGATTATTTGATAAATGCAGCTACAGGTTCTGGTAAAACATTATCATATTTAATTCCAATTGTACAATATATTTTGAGTGATAAATCACAGATAAAGATAAAAGATTCCGGTGTTCAATGTATCATTATTGTTCCAACAAAACCATTAGTTCAACAAGTATATTCAGACGTGTTAAAATTAACCAAAGGTGCAGATATTAACATCATGGCCTTGAAAAGTGGTGGTGATTTAGGTATAAATGAGGAAAAGAATAGACTTTTGACAAATTTAGTTGATATAATAATAACAACTCCAGGTAGATTAGTTGAACATTTGGACGAAATTGATATGAAATCATTAAGATTTTTAATTGTTGATGAAGCAGATAGATTATTGAATCAAAATTTTCAAGATTGGTGTGATCTATTAATGAATAAAATTGAAAACATATATAACATTGAAGATGAAAGATTGGATAATACTTTTAAATTAAGATGTATTAAAGTAGTTTTGAGTGCAACATTGACAACAAATAGTGAAAAGCTGACGCATTTGAGATTATTTAAACCGAGATTAGTTATTGTTAATACAGATAATACAAATGAATTATATCAATTGCCAAGATTATTAGATGAGAAATTATTGAGAATACCTGAAAAATTGTCATACTTCAAGCCATTGATTTTATTTAGATTCTTTGAATGGATTGATAAAAATGATAATAAATATAATAATTTTGGATTGATTTTTACTAAAAGTAATGAATCAACTATTAGATTAAATAAGTTGTTAAATGAGTTGGTCTATAAATTCGGATTATCAGAGAATATTAAAATTGGATGCATTAATTCAATGATGGATAATCAAGAACGAATTAAAATCTTAAAAAATTTTGAAAAAGATGGTGGAATTTTAATTTGTACAGATTTATTAAGTAGAGGTATTAATTTGACATCGATCAAATTTGTTATAAATTATGATTTACCAGGTTCAACTAAAGAATATGTTCATAGAATTGGTAGAACTGCAAGAGCTGGTAATTTTGGTAATGCAATAACGTTATGCTATGGGGACAATGAATTTAAATGGTTCAAAAAAGTTGTTTATTCAGGTCAACAAATTAATAGAAATGGTAAATCTATAGTTGATATCAAATTCGTTAAAGAACGAAAAGATGAAGATTTTAATGACCAAGATGACCATGTTGATATTTTTGAATTAAATTTAAGTGATGGTGATAAAGCAGTTTATGAAGAATGTTTAAAGAACCTTTAATGCTTATTTTAAAGTAGATTTATTTAGGTAAATAGATTATTATATATAGAGTCTAAGTAATTTAATTTTTAATATTAATATATTTGATATTTACAAGAGGGATTATTAAGATAGATAAATTATATATTTTGATCTTAATTTACCATCAATTATTCTTTAGCTTGTGGTTTCTTTGCACCATATTTGGATCTTGATGTTGCTCTGTTTGCGACACCTGATAAATCCATTGCACCTCTAACTAGATGATATTTCACACCAGGTAAATCTTGAGATCTACCACCTCTAACATACACAACTGAATGTTCTTGACAATTATGTCCTATACCTGGAATATAAGCTGAAACAACTTCACCATTAGTTAATCTAACTCTTGCAGCCTTTCTCTGAGCAGAATTTGGTTTTTTTGGCTTTAAAATCATAACTCTTAATACAACACCTTTTTTAATTGGACAATTTTCTAAATGTGGAGATTTAGTTGCTCTATCTTTCTTAGTGATTAAACCACGGCCTTTTCTTATTTGATTTAACGTAGCATTCCTTTGTTGATTGAGTTGTAAAACATTGTTTATTGCAGAGTGGTCAATCAAACTTGGTGTTTTGTTTGATAAATTAATGAATGTATTGTTAATAGCTAATCGTGGTGCAATAAGGGACGAATTAGAAGCTCTAACCGCAGCAGCAGCAAAGCGCTGTATTGTGAAAGCCTTGAACATGCTTGATAGTTGTTGTTTTTGGTAAATATTTATATTAGGGTTATCTATATTCATAAGCCCAAGTTGAAGGAAATGTCCATCTTGAATAAATGTGATAAATTTTCTGCACTGAAAAATGCGGTCTATCGACGTAATTTTTTTAAAAGAAACGTTACCCGGTGCTGAAACTTGCGAACGAGTCAGAGTGAGAGCTGTGAGGGGAAAATATTGAGAACATGTATTAAATAGATTATTACAAGATCGATATAGCTAAATGATTATGTTAACAATTAAATAAAATAGGTTTCAAAAGAAAAAGACGAAAATAATCTAGCCAATTAAAATGCTTAGATCCGTTATTTCTGTATCTAGATCTGTTTCTAAGAGTGCATTCACACAATCATCTAGATTTGCACTTAAATCTGCATCAACTAACTTATTCATAAATAATCAAAACTATTTACAAAATAAACAAGTGAGATTTTACAGTCATGCACCTGAA
>JAMAJE010000255.1:0-23559 GCA_023629255.1 Pichia sp. PB3310
GGAACCTGCTAAAGCTAATGGAGCTAATAATTTGAATTGCATTTTTAATTAATTGTTTTGTATTTAAGCGAAAGACTAGAACAATAAAGTTGTAAAAAGAAGAATTAAATTAAACTCTTAAAAAAAAAGAGTTAACTGCAAGGTGGAAGAAGAGATGAAAATAAAAGTGGGAAACAGGCTTGTATTTATAATTAAATTTATTAGCCTGGAGGAAGGCGGATGTATTGTATAACCAAATTCCATGTTAAAAAAAAAAAAGAGACAACAAAAAAAAAGCTACAAAAACAAGAAAAATAACAACAACAACCGTATCGATCCCAAAAAGGGGATTGCAACAATGTAAACCTGTAATTTCAGCAAAAAACAATCAAAAAAATACAACCAACCAACGCGCCCGACACGCCCAAAAAGGCAAAAAGTAAATAATAATATATTTTAAGCTACTAATAATAGAAGTGCAAGTGACACAGCCTGTCTTTTAAAACACTGCCCGCCACCGCCGTATCTTTTTTTTTTTATAAACTCAATTAACTAATTGTCTTTCTTTAATGACTGATTGGCTATTTTTAAATTTATGGATGCATCTTGTGCGTATTTATTTCTATTATAAGCAATATTGACATAAGAATTGCTTAATATGACTAAAATTTTACCAAAAATAGACTTACAAAATTACTATAGCTCCGATAAAAGAAAATTTTAGAGATTAAATTTTTTTCAATTTTGTATTGATCCATATTTATGTATAAATTAAAATGTAGCAAGCAGTTTTCTGTTAATGTATTACATCAGTATTATCGTGTATTAAAATTTTATTTTATAAGTTAATACATATATATTCCTTCATTTGTTTTCATCAAAGTAGTCTTTGACTTTAAGTAAATCCAACATGTATGTATAATAGACTTTTACTTTAATTTAGTTTTAATTCTTAGTCCATGCATAACCTAGTGTGCATATCTATCATACATATATATAATATATATTGTAAAACCAGCGCAACAAATTAACTGAGCTAGTAAAAAGAAATTTGTTTAACAAAGACTAATCAAAAGATCATGCGCTTATAACGTTATATACAAGCTCTATATAGAGCTCTTAATGAATTATTAACAAATGAATTTTTCTAATATTATCAGTTTGCTTACTAAAGTTAAAATTAAAAAAAAAAAAAAAAAAAAATTATAAATCAAACCAGAAATGCGAATTAATACGAAATAGTCCTCCGCTTCTGGTTAATTAAATTGGTAAAAAAATAAAAAAAATTAAACTTTTTAATTTAGTTTAATTTAGTATTAATTAATAAAAAATTTAATGAGAAAAATAGAAAAATGAATAAAACTTAAAAAATCGTAAATTATATAATTAAAAAAAATAAAGAGAATTAAGAAAACAGTAAATACAGATAACTAATAAATAAATAATTTTAAAACAATTAGTTAATTAAATTATTAAATTGTTAAATCAAATAAATAAAAATAAATAAATTATACTAAACAAGTAGAAAATAAGTCCAATAAGATGAAATAGAACTTTGTTACTAGGCTAATTTTGCTTGTTATTTCCTCTATACCAGTTTTATAATTATAAAAAACACAATCGTAAATTTTCTTTACCTTTTAATAAAAAAAATAGAGAGATAAAAAAGGATGCATTGAATTGATAGTTTTTCTTTAATTCATTACTTCTTCCTAACACAATTATGCAAGCACAAAGTAATTTTTTTTGCAAATTACATGTAAGGTTCTTTTACCATAAGGTTTAATTTACTTTAATTTTATTTATATCTGTCTACTTATAAACAGATCATTTTACTATTTGCTGAAATGGACATATTTTTATGACGACAAAATCATTGTCACAAATCAAGTATTTATTTTGAAATTTCTTATGACTTTTTCAAAAACCTGTTTCATATTTTACAAAAAAAACAAACACAACTACAAAATACAAATCGGTTAGTTGGTTATTGTTAAAATTTATAAACTTTATATTCATTTTTTTATCTTTGTTATCTTATCGATCTGTACGTTTTTTAAAAACATGCATTGCATTAATTATTTTGAATTATCTGAGATCTTTATGTCCACATGCATCCATAAGTTTAAATTTTCGTGATTGATTTACAGATCGGTAAAACAAGTGTCCCTGTAGTGTATATTTTACAACGCGATTTAGATCAATACCAATTTTTCATATCGCGTTTTGTCTTTTATTTAAGGAGATGTTTTATTAATTTATAAACTAAAACGAAGTATTAATTTACCCCCTTTCAAAATCTTCGACCACAATAGAATTGGAAAATATATAATTGTGAGGTATGGAAATTGCTGAAACCAAAGTAATTTCAACATCTGATGATAAATTAAATCAAATAATTGATTCAAAGCAAATTGATGAATTATTCAATCAGTTGTTATCTACATTATTTGAATCAACAGAATCTAATCTTTTTAATTCAAGTTCTTCTACTAAATCTATTAAAAAATTTCAATTAAATCAAAAATCTGTTATTGCATTATGTGCTTGGTTCAATCGTGATAATGATGAATTTTTAAAAACTCAATATGCAGTTTTCAACAACTATATTGACACTGATCATACTAAAACTATATGGTTGTTGTTATACAACATAGAAACACATAACTTTTACAATTATCAACATCAAAAATACCCTGGAATTTCCTTATATGTTTTACAAAATAAAGCAGATGTAAATAATACGCAACCTGTAATTATTATTAACGAAACTGAACGTCTATGCAGTCTTTGTGGCCATTTCACTACTTTAAAAGAGAGCTGTATCCATTTATTACATTGTCATCTCTCGCAAACGGTGCTATCACCGCCTATAGTTCGTGCCGTAAATGAAGAAACATTTATGGATCTCATTGAACGTTCAATTGTGGAATGAGGAATAGCATCTATATTAAGAATTAACTTGTGGATACGTCTAAATTATGGAGTCATGTAAGTCTGTTGCATGAATAAATAACATGCTCCCAAAACTATCATGTTTGAAAATATTCGAATGGCAAACGTTACCATCGTCGTTCGTCGACGCAGGTGCGCAGGTGCGCAGACCACCGACCACATTTCACATAGAGTTCACATTAACTGAGTTTATGTAGCTAGAATTATTAGATTTCACTTTTCACTTTTCACATTTCACTCCTCGCTCAGATCTCAGATGTTACTGAGCTTTTTGAGTAATTTAAATCCTTGTCTGATGATTGAGTAGGATTCTTTAAACTTAATACCTCAATATTCGAACAACAATCGCTTCTTAGCATAATTTTCTATCCCTATATAACTATAACTATAAGTGTTAGTATTACAGTGAAAGCTTTACTTATTTCCACAACCAATCAATCATTATCAGCATATCATGATTCAACCTTCAAATTCTTTAACGCAATCTGTCGAAAAAAATCCTGAAAAAATTCTATCTTTACAGGAAGAAGCTATTTTCAATAATTTCTTGAAACGTAACAAGGCTTTTGCTCTTGTTACTCAATCTAAAAACAAACAAATAGAACATAATTTCCCATTATATTTCGGTACAACAGAAGATGAAATACTTCCACATAGAAAAATGGCTTTTCGTAAGAAAAGATTAGTTAAAGAAGCTTCTCATAATACTTCAAAATCTTTACACAATCAACGAAATATTAAAAAAGTTTCTGCTGTACCAATTTCAACTTCAGCAGCAATTTTACCTCCAACCTCCCCGGTTGAAGTTGTAACTCCTATATCGAAAACATCAGTTACCTCGGCTACTTCAACTACTTCATCTACAATCACTTCTGAATCAACAACTCCAAATATAATATCAACAGTGAATCCAACTACAACATCAACTTTAGCATCTCAATTACAAAACTCTAATGAAGTACATAAGGATAAAGAAGACAAAATTATAAAACCAACTACAGAAACTAAAAAACAAGAAAGTCAACCATTTTTATCACCATCTATTACTCCTCCAGCACCATCAACTCCGAAGCAAGAAATTTCAAAACCAACATTTATACCATCTGCTCCACTTTCTTATGCTGAAAATATTAAACGTGCTCAATCAAATAAATCATCATCGTCTTCTTCATCTTCGACAGCATCACCTGCTGTACGTTCAAAATCAATTCCACGAAGCGCAACTCAATCCCCATCTACTACTCCTGCTCCAACATTTGATACTGTTTCAGCAGAATTTCAAACTTCTACAAAGTCAAAATCTTTAGGGATAACTTTATTAAGGATAATGTTCGATTCTCAATATATAAATAGAATATATCATCCTGAAAATAAAATTGCTTCGATTTTTCCGCATGGTTTACAAAATTCAGGTAATATTTGTTATATGAACTCAATTTTACAATTTTTATTTTATTGTGATCCTTTTTCACAAATTTTAAATATAATTAGAGAAACAACAATCAAAGAATTAGACGAAACTAAAATTAAAACTCCAATTTTAAATGCTTTATTAGATTTACAAGATAGTTTTAAAATTTCAACCTCTTCAAATGCTTCAAATTCGGGTAAATATGATACAATTAATCCTGATAAATTTTACTCTACCATTTCTTCATTACCAAGATTTTCTCATTTAGTTTGGGGCCGTCAAGAGGATGCCGAAGAATTATTAAATATTTTATTAGATGGTTTACATGAAGAATTTGTTGAAAGTATAAAATCTTTATCAACCAAAGAAGTTAACGATTTTGCAAATGCTTTTAGCAATAAAGAAACATCCAGAAAAGTTATTCAAAATGTTGATTTTATTAAGGATGCAAGTAAAGAAAATGCATCTGCTTTAGATAATGATTCATGGAATGAAGTTGGTTCAAATATGAAAACAATTGGTAAAAGAACTTTCCAAGTAAAATTATCACCAATTGTAAATCTTTTTGGTGGTCAATTTAGATCAGTTTTAAAAGCATCAAATAAAAAATCATCAATTACTTTAGATCCTTTCATGCAAGTTCAATTAGATATAAGTGATCCAAGTACAACAGATTTAACGAGTGCATTTGAGAAATTTTCTCAAGATGAAGAAATTTCATTAGGTTCAACAATGGCTAAAAAGCAAAATTTTATAGATAAATTACCATCAATTTTATTAATTCATTTAAAAAGGTTTTCATTTGTTGCTAATGATGAATTTGATTCAGAAAATGGTGAATATGAAGTTGTATCAAGTAATAAAAAGAATAAAAAATCTCAAAATAATTTAAAACAACAACAATCAAAAATTATTTCACAACCATCAAAGGCGAAACTTTTTGACGGCCATATAGAAAAAATTCATAAATTTATTAAATATGATCATAGTTTAACATTACCAAAATCTTGTATATCCACAATGGTTTCTGAAGAACCAAATTATAAATTATTAGGTGTTGTTTATCATCATGGTAGATCAACTGAAAACGGTCATTACACTGCTGATGTGCTGACATCGTCTAACGAATGGATTAGAATTGATGATACCAATATTACTAAAATACAGGCATCTGATGCTGTAGCTGATCAAAATCTTGGTTCAAATATAAATAAAACTGCATACATTTTAATGTTTCAAAAACTTTAAATTTTTTTCATTCCTTATTTTTTTAAATTTCCCTAATTTTCTATCCTCTCTTTATAATATATAATCTATTACATTTTTTAAATTATCCTCATATATAAATGTTCTTACAATTAATAATTAATTCACTTTATTCCCAATATTTAATTTTTCGAAACAACATTTAAACTGTACTCACTTCATTTTTGATTTTTTGATTACGTAAAAACATTTAAAATTTTTCAAAGAATTTTTTTTTCTCTTTTTCTTATTTTTCTTATTTTTTTTATTTTTTTTTTATCATTGCATGCTAATTCAAGTTGAAAATTTATTTTAAACGTTTGTGGTTTCTTTATTAATTCAGTGGTATATCATAGATATACGAAAGGAAAAACAAATTGAATACATTAGTTTGAAAATGGATGACCTTTTTGATGTATTTGATGAAGTTCCAAATGTCGAGGGTTTAGAAAATGAAAAGATCTTAATTTCTGAATCTGAAAATGATCAAAATTTAGATCGAAAGAGACAAGCAGAAACTGAAGAAGTACAAAACGATTCAAACAAAAAGAAATCTAAAAGAAAAGAATCAAAATTGCTTGATAATAAAGAAACCAAAAAGAATATTGATTTAACGCCTGTTGTCGCAGACGATTTAGAAATCGAAGCATCACGAGAAGTTGATGAATCATTAGGTTTATTGTCAAAACCGACTACAAGTTTATCAACCGAAGAAGCAACTGCTGTTGAAGCAGTAACCACTTTACCAAAAACAAATAAAGTTAAATTAAAACATCAAGTTCGTCATCAAGTTGCAGTTCCACCAAATTATGATTATATTCCAATTGGTCAACATAAGCGTAAAGAAGAAGCTCGTACTTATCCATTTACTTTAGATCCTTTCCAAGATACTGCCATTTCATGTATTGATAGGGAAGAATCAGTTTTGGTTTCCGCTCATACATCAGCTGGTAAAACTGTTGTTGCTGAATATGCAATCGCTCAATCTTTAAAAAACCATCAAAGAGTTATTTACACATCACCAATCAAAGCATTGAGTAATCAAAAATATAGGGAATTACAAGCAGAATTTGGTGATGTTGGTTTAATGACCGGTGATGTTACCATCAATCCAGATGCTGGTTGCTTAGTTATGACAACTGAAATTTTAAGAAGTATGTTATATCGAGGTTCAGAAATTATGAGGGAAGTTGGTTGGGTCATTTTCGATGAAGTTCATTATATGAGAGATAAAAGTAGAGGTGTCGTTTGGGAAGAAACAATTATTTTATTACCAGACAACGTTCACCATGTTTTTCTTTCTGCAACTATTCCTAATGCAATGGAATTTGCTGAATGGATTTGTAAAATTCATAATCAACCATGTCATATTGTTTATACTGATTTCAGACCAACTCCATTACAACATTATTTATTTCCAACCGGTGGTGAAGGTATTCATTTAGTAGTTGATGAAAAGGGAACTTTTAAGGAAGAAAATTTTCAAAAAGCAATGTCTTCAATTAGTAATGGTTTAGGTGATGATCCAAACTCAATTGATTCTAGAAAAGGTGGAAAATCTTGGAAAGGTGGTATTAAAGATGGTAAATCTGATATTTATAAAATTGTCAAAATGATATGGGTTAAAAAATATAATCCTGTTATTGTTTTTTCGTTTAGTAAAAAGGATTGCGAAGCTTTAGCAATGAAAATGTCAAAATTGGATTTTAATACAGATGAAGAGAGGTCAATGTTAACCAAAATTTATGAAAATGCCATTCAAATGTTGCCAGAAGATGATAGAGAATTACCTCAAATCAAACATATTCTACCATTATTAAAAAGAGGTATTGGTATCCACCATTCTGGTTTATTGCCAATTTTAAAGGAAATTATTGAAATTTTGTTTCAAGAAGGTTTTTTAAAGGTTTTGTTTGCGACTGAAACTTTCTCTATTGGTTTAAATATGCCTGCCAAAACAGTGGTTTTTACTTCCGTCAGGAAATGGGATGGTGTTGGATTCCGTTGGGTTTCTGGTGGTGAATATATCCAAATGTCTGGTAGAGCAGGTCGTAGAGGTTTAGATGATCGTGGTATTGTTATTATGATGATTGATGAAAAAATGGAACCTCAGATTGCAAAAGGAATGGTTAAAGGTGTTGCTGATAGATTGGATTCTGCATTTCATTTAGGTTACAATATGATCCTTAATTTACTTAGAGTTGAAGGTATATCCCCAGAATTTATGTTGCAAAATTCCTTTTTCCATTTTCAAAATACTGTTGCAGTGCCATTATTAGAAAAACAAATAGACGAAATGAATGATAAAATTGATACCATTGAAATCGATGATTATGAAACCGTTAGAGAGTTTTATGATATAAAAAAACAGTTACTTAATTACCAAGAAGATTGTAGAAAGATTATCACTCATCCAGGTAACGTTTTACCGCATTTGAAGAGTGGTAGAATGATTAAAATTAAAGTCGGTGACCAAGATTACGGATGGGGCATTGTTATTAGTTATTCCAAGTTTGAAAACAAGAGAATTAATGGCGCTGTACAGAATGTTTCTGACCATGATAGCTATATTGTTAAGGTTTTCGTTAACACCATGTTCGCTGATGCACCAGTTAAGTTGATCAAACCTTTTGATATCAACTTACCACTTGGTATTAGACCTGCAAAAGATGGCGAAGAATCAACTACTGAAATAATTCCAGTTTCATTGAATGCCATTCAACAAGTCAGTAGTTGTAGGTCTATTTTACCAAAAGACTTGAATAGTAAACAATCTAGGAAAACTTTAAATAAAGCATTGAACGAAATTATTAAAAGACATCCCGATGGATTGCCTATTCTGGATCCAGTTACAAAAATGAAGATCACTGATGACGATTTTTCCATGCTTTTGAAAAAGATTGAAATTCTAGAGACAAAGTTAGAGACGAACCCATTATTCCATTTCAGCAAACTGAATGAATCATATGAAAAATATGCGGAGAAAGAACGCTTAGGAGAGAAAATTAAAGAGACTGAGTTGAAGATATCTGCTGTTCAATCCAACATTCAATTAGATGATTTAAAACGTCGTAAAAGAGTTTTAAGACGTTTAGGATTCATTTCACAAGATGATATTGTTGATTTAAAAGGTAAGGTTGCTTGTGAAATTAGTACAGGTGATGAACTTCTACTTACAGAGTTGATATTTAATGGTATGTTCACTGATTTGACACCAGCTCAATGTGCAGCGGTATTGTCTTGTTTTGTTTTCCAAGAGAGATCCAGAGAAACAAGAAAACCAAACCCGCTATTAGATGAACCTTATAAAGCATTAACCGAAATGGCAAGTAAGATTGCCAAAGTTTCTAAAGAAGCAAAATTAGAAATAACGGAAAAGGCTTATGTCGAATCATTCCGTTCTGAATTAATGGATGTCGTTTACCGTTGGTGTGAAGGTGCCAAGTTTACAGAAATTTGTCAAATGACAGATGTTTATGAAGGTTCTCTTATTAGAACCTTCAGAAGACTTGAAGAACTATTGAAGCAAATTGTTGATGCCGCCAAAACAATCGGTAACACTGAATTGGAAGAAAAGATGACAGAATGTGAAAAGCTAATTCACAGGGGTATCATTTCAGCCAACTCTTTGTATTTATAGTAATCTTGTATATTTTCTTCCCTTTTATATATTTTAGACTAGTATGCTTATATTTTTTTTATAGTACAAAGGTTAATAATATACAGCACTTATAAACTTTCAGTTAACGGCTCTTCGACAGTTATGTTAATGTGGCCCTGAAGATTTTTTAATTTTTCCTCAATAGGACTTTCAAGATTACCTAATGGCACACTCGAACTGAGAATAGATTTTAAATAAATTTCAAGACTATGTGATTTAATGATAACATCATTTGTAATGTTACTGCTAATGACTTTTGATATAACATATGGCCAAGATTCAACCATCTTAGTAATCTTTTCCCTGGTTTCGCATAAAGTGCCAAAAATTGCAAATAAATCATCAAATACCAATCTTTCAAAAATGGAACTAGGAAAATGTTCAGCTGTTAATTTTTGTTGTAAAATAATGTGATCGTCCAATAAGTGACAGAATAGTTCCACATAAGCATTTGACAACTTGAAGTTTTCAAATAGTGTATTACGCTCCCTTAAAAAAATTGTATTGACACTGCTCAATAAAACTTTGGATTTGTTGTAATGTGAATAAGTTTCAATGGCATAATCTATTAAACTATATTTATCGTCTAGTGTTTTAAAATATGCAGGAATGACAAATGAAACAGTCACAAGTAAATAAACAGTTCCAAAATCATCATAGTCAATGAAAATATCTTTATCATCTAATAAAGTCGGCTTGCCAACAAATTTTCTAGCACAGAAATCAAATTGAGGTTCCATCTTCTTTTTCAAAAAATTAAGAGATTCGTTTTGATCAATTAAATGTAATAAAGACCTCCAACTACCAACGCAAAAACGGTAAAATAAAAGATCATTTGACAACGCCAGCTCTTCTTCAGAAACTAAATAAACTGACGTTGGAAGCGATGGGATAACAGGTAATATCTCACAAATCAAATCTATGGCTCTAGATTGAACAACAGTATCGTGCTTCATATCATCCAAAATATTACAAATATCTGGATCGCTTAAGTATTTCTGTCTAATTTCATCACTTTTCAAAGTTAACGTAACAATCGCTTTTTCAACAGCATTAGCCGTGGATATTTCAGTATTTGAGTTTGCAAAAGTTTTAAACAATTCATGAAACAAAGGACCATGTACAATTTTTGATGGATTAGCTTTTTCAATTACTTTGGCAAGTACCTTTTTCAAGTAATCAGGACCTTGAAATACTTTAACCATAAGCTCTTCATTGAAAATATTGGATACTTCAGTGAATGAGTAATATGGTAATACTATTTCTAAAAACCTTATGACATACTTTTTAGTTGCACTAGTAGTATTATTTGAATTAATGATTTGCAAAACAATAGGGGCAAACTGTCCCAATATTGAGCTATCTTGTTTAATAATATTACCGTATCTTAATAAATCTTCTACATCAGCAAGTAATTTTTTATCTGGCTCTTCGTATGGATCATTGTAAAGTTGAATCAAATGATGTGAAAATTTCTGTATAACCGGATCAGCAATCGTCATTATCGTATTTGTCGAAGAAAATTATAATGAATTCATCATGTTTTGTTGATAAGAAGAAAGGCAGTGTTTCAGAAGGAATTGGTGATTTTCTTGGTGGCGAGAAGAAAATTCATGTTCTCAAATAAAATAACTTACTACAATAAAACTTATTTACCAAAATTATTAATGAAGAGCGTTAGGAATGAAGGATATTAAAAGACTATATGATCAAAATCCAGAATTTAGAGAGTCAAGGCTAAAATCCTTGTTTTCAGATTTTATAACCTTGAAAGAATCAAATCCAGAAGGCTACATGGCAAATTTAAACACTTGGAAGCAATTTTTGATTACATTATTTGAAACAGAAAATTTACTGTGCGTTCAATATAAGAAATTGCAAAAAGAATTAACTTACAGAACAGCTAAAAATGATTTTATTCCAGAAGGATTGTACATTGCTTTGAATGATATGATAAACAACGATAAGACTATATTACTCCGATCACGAATAGAAGAGCCAGTAGAACAAAATACTGGAATTTTGAATGCTTTAAAGAATTTCATTTTAAGGCGGAATATAATCGACGTTCGAAATAACTCCATGAAAGGAGAAGTGTTGGTATCTAATAAAATTTTGAAGGAGAAATGTTATAAAATTAGCCATTTTTTATCTCAAAATTTGGAGAATGATGCCATTAATATAGAGCATTTACATGACATTCTAAACGAGAACAAAATAGTTGTTTCTGTTGAAGATTTAAAATTATCTTTGATTTATTTATCCAAAGGATCAAATGATGTATACATCAAAGATAATATAATAACAGGAAAAGAAACAGAGCATGAAACTGATGATTTTAAGATAGATAAAAGTAATATTGAGGACCTTCGACATATTTCTGATTTAAACTTCATTATTTACAAACTGCAAAAATATAATAATGCCAAATTTGATGAAATCAATGAACTGGATTTTAAAATAAGAGAATCTATAAGAGCAAAAAATTTATTATCTTCTAAAAGTCAGTTGAAATCTAAGAAGATATTGGAACAACAAGTTCAAAAAACGTTAAAAAACTTAGAAAATTTGCAAGTTTTAAAAATCAAAGTTGAAGAGGCTCAAAACAACTTAATGATTTCTAAAGTTTGGAAGCAAAATTCCAATGTTTTGAAGATGTTGAACCAAGAAACTGAAGCTCAAGATTTGGATTCTGTCTTTGATACTCTTTATGATGAAATTCAAAATACTGACGAGATTTCGAATAAATTAGGTTCCAAAATTGTTGAGCCCAAGTTTGAAGACGATCAAATTGAAATTGAAATTGCAGAGCTTGAGGCTAGCTTAGAGAAAGAAAAGTCGACCGTCCAAGATAAAGAAGTTGAAGCAATAGAGGATAAATTGAAAGATTTGAAGATTCCTGATGGAAAACCCGTTACGAAAAAAATTGAAGAAAATAGCACATCTGAAGAGAGAATTCTTTTACAAACATAAGTAGGGTATAGGTCTTTCTTTTTTAAATCAATTAAAATAACAATTAGAAAATTGCCCATATATTAATAAACATTTAGTAATACTACTACATCTTTTTAATTTACTTCTTTCTTTTTTAAATCTATAAAGTCTATGTAATCAAAAAATTGATAAATCAATAATTAATCAGTCTAAAATTACTGTACCATAAGTTGGTGGGATGAACTGTCTGAACTTAACACCAGCTTCTTTGAAAACTTTCTCACTGTATTCATCCATACTATAACTCTGTGAGTAAACAACTTCTGTGATACCAACTTGAACAATTTTAATTGAACAAGTGAGACAAGGACAAGTGTTGCAATAAAGGATAGAATTTTCTTCAACTCGACTACGACCTGCTTCTAATAATGCATTTTCTTCAGCATGTAAACAAAGACAAGTTGACAGTCCAACACCACTTGTTCCAAAAGTTGGATTGTTACAACGATAACACCCTCCTTCGTTACAATTCGTAAAACCTCTTGGAGTACCATTATAACCAGTTGCAACAACCCTTTTATCCTTAACAATAACACAGCCTACTCTACGTTTCATACAATTAGATCGCATTGCTGCTAAATCTGCAAAATGCATAAAATAGGAGTCCCATTCAGGACGTAAACGTTCAGGGTTTGTAAGTCCAAGTTGCTGGATTGAGAGGTGAAGTGTATCAATGTTAGTTGAATTATTAATTAATTTCAATTGTGCTTGATCTTGATATTTAAAATGTCTATTATTAGAAGACAAAAGGTGACCGTCAGTTATTTCACAGAAATTTTCAAGGGTGATAGTTTCATCTGTGGACTTTTTATACCTGTTGAACTTCACTATTAAAGAAGAATCAATCGTAATCAACAAAAAAAAGGGTCTCTTCAAAAATAACTCAATATTTGTTAAACTGCTAACATTAGATATCAGCATTTTATCTTGCCAATTAGACGTCACATAATTTAATAAGTCAGTGCTATCTATGAATGTTTTAAAAATTGGATGATCAACAGTTTTCTGTGTATTTTCTCTTTGAGACTCAAGACTGAGCAGTTGGAATCCTATTCTTTCGCAAAGAATACGTGTAATATCCTCAACACCGCTTCCAGGTGTACCTTCTAATCCAATAAGCATGGCTTTATAGCAGTGACAAGATTAAAGGGTAAAATATTTAAAAATAAAGAAAAAGTTGAAAAATATAACACCAAATTAAAATTAAGGTAAATAAATTGTTGTTTTGTATAAGAATGATAGTCCATTCACGCGTAGATATATAATCGTTTGTTGTTTTCAATTTGAAGTTTTTTTTGTTATTATGTTTTTCTTTTATTTTCCAAGAAATGTCTTCTTAGAATCAATTGCTCTAAGTACTTTAAACAATGGAAGATTTAGTTATTACCAATGAGTTAGCAACCCCTGGATCTAATCGAATTCAAGGCACTAAAGATGGTCAGATTTTGATACAAGTTAGAAATGGTATTATTTTCCTTGCAACTAAGGAAAAGTTTAATACTAAGCCTAATCATTTATCCGATATTTTTACTTTCTACAGATTGTCTTCATCGTTAAGTAAATATGAAAATTTTTTTAAAAATGTGGCACATCATGGTATACCTGAAATGGGAGAAACTAAGACCAACATGAATACCTCTGATTCAATTGGAATAAACCACATATCAATTTCAGATTCCGGAGTTAGTAGTAATTTAGAATGCTTATTTTTGATAGTTACAGATGCATTTAATGGTATTATTTATGAATTTGAAAATGGATCATTAAATCCAATTTGTTTAGTTAATGAAGAAATTGCAGAATCAGAAAATATCGATACAAGTCTTATTATAAGTGAACATGACATGCGATTACTTCGAATAAATTATATGATATGGTTGAATGGAATTGATTTCAAATATTTTAAAAGTCCCGTTTGGCCACTTGCTACTAGTAGTTGTTTTATTTGTTTTAATGAGTCCAATGAAATTTGGATGTATAGGTATGATTGCTTTTCCAAAAAAATTTATAGAATCATTTCATTTGAATTGAATTTAAATCAACAGCTCCATGAATGTGTGTTACATTGCGAACAATCCAAATGGATCGAATTAGATAATGATCAACTAGCTTTCACTTTTGCTGTAGTAACTTCTACTAATAGGATTTTTATTAAGAATTGCTTTTTTAGTCTCATAGAGAACAGTTTTACTTTTTCAGATGATGAAAAAATTTTAGAGTTTACGAATACTGTTATTAATTATAAGCTTTTAAATGATAATGAAAAATTGATATTATGCGTTGTTACTACTGAAACTATAGAATTTTATAATATCAAACAAGCAAATGAGACAAAATTAGTTATTCCGTTGAATAATGTTGTTATAGTTGAAAACTTTGTGAGTTTTCAAGATTCAAAAGATCTATCAATTAGTCATTTACTTGCATCAAATTCTTTCGGGGAAATTACACATGTTAAATTTAATACTACTATGTTTGAAGTCATTAGTACCAACAAATATGATTATTTTAATAAAATCAATTGTGATGAGTTGCCATTATTTGCAAAATTAAATAACTTAAATGAAAGAGGAAAATTTATTATTGACAGTTTAACTATCGATTCAACTCACAACTTTATCTATTTGATGCATTTGCCGGTTGATAATAAGTCAAATTTTGTTTTTGGTAATACTAAAAAAGATATATTGAAATTTGCAGTTATAAAAGCACAAAATGATTGCACTTTTGATATTAATAATATATCAATTTTCAATAGTATAACTACATCCCCAGGTTATTGGAAATGTATGAATTTCGCTAAAATGATTACAAATACTGATGTGAATAAAGATAAAAATAATGAGAATAAAATATCAAATCTTGAAATCAAAGATAGTAGTATAGCAATTGATAATAAAGATAATAGTATTATTAGCGAACTGATATTAAACAAAGAATTAGATAATGAACGTATTTCAAATGCAATCAATGGTTATGATAGTGAAGATTCTATATTTCAAATTTTTAAAAGAAAGATTCAAAAGAAAATTGCCTTGAAAGTGATTAACATGAAGAAAAATGTGGATACAAATGAAGAAAGTGAGCAAGATATGTTTATGTATTTTCAATATTGTAAGCTACTTGGACAACCAATTCCGGATACATCTATTTGTAAAATGCGTGTTTATGGTACAAACTTGATAGAAAGCTTCGACGTTGGGCATTCAGATCTTGATAAGATACTCAAGGAACGCCAAATAGTTTCTTTACAGGGCCATACATGGAGCATCTGTGATGTGACTTTGCTTCCTATTCTATCACCTTCTATGATGCATTGTAAACATTGCAACAGCATTCGGGTGGGTACCATAGACAAAGATGCCAGTAACAATGGTGTACTTTCTGCAGTGCTAGCGGCTACTCCACTCTGCGTCTTCTGTGGTGGCCGATATGTATAAACGTGTAGAATATAGACTTTAATGTTAACTTTGTGATGAAAACATACTTAATGTGGAAAGCAATCGAAAACGAAACATGTGCTAGCCACAACAATCTTTGTGTCGCGGGTGGCGCACGAAACGGCGATGGACGCTTTGCGCTGAGATACACACAGACGGCAGACAGAAGGCAGGTGGTGATGAGCGTATGGTTTTAACTAATGAACACACTCCAAAAGGGGTTGGGGAGGTGGTCACTCTAGAGCTGTAGAAAAAAATTCTGAATAGACCGGATACACCACTTTCTAATACAGATAAAGCCTTAAGACTTTTAGTATTTCTTAGAAATTAGAAGTACGGGATACACTAGGGCGTTGCGTAGGAAAAAAAATAGAAACTACGAAAATACACACCATCACGACAATAACAACAACCACAACAATAAAGAAGGTGTGCAGTATATTCAATTCATTTATACTAAAAGTTTAGTTATAGAAACGGAAGTCAAGTCAACATAATTAAGTGTTATTTGAATATATATATATATATATATATCTTTAACTATATTGATATATATTGCAATTGAATTTTATTGATAGACTTAACAACGCCAACATTATTTTTTGCAAAACTTAAGTTATTTTCTAATAATTCATAAACTCAGCAACTAATTCAAAAACGCATTTTAAAATGGATAGCCATTTGTCTACTGAATTTTTCTTTGATCCTACAGAGAGTGATACTTTTAATGATTTTGTGCATAGTAATAATGAAGGAATATCGGATTTAATATCAGAGAATGCCAATACTCATAACGGAAGTGATATTCAGGCACCAGGAAGTATGAATAAAAACACAACTAATTCTAATCTTCATAATACAATGGACCTAAATATGAACTTAAATAATTTGTCAAATATGCAAAACTTATCTCATTTAGGTAAGCATGAGGAATTATCATTTCAAAATAACAACAGTGATACCAATAATAATAACAGTGAAAATAGAGATATTGGTGAAGGCATCAATATGAAGGTGGAGAATAATGCAATGAATATCAATGATATAAATATGGAGACGCTAAATTATTTGGACAATACTATTGATAAAAATACTAGCTTGAGTAACAGTGGAAGTGACAATGAAGTACCTATACCAACCACTTCCGGTTCAATATCAGGGCCATCTTATAGGCCAAAATCATCTCCAAAGAAATCTTTCGATAAAAGACGCAGTAGTTTGACGTTAGATGAAACTGCAAATTCACAAAAACGAACACGTGCTTCTGGTGAAATTTTAGATTATTTAATGAATGAATTTCTTAAAAATTCGAATCCTACAACACTTATGAGGAAAGAAATATCAAGTAAAACTGGAATGCCAGAGAGATCAGTCAGAATTTGGTTTCAAAATAGAAGGGCAAAGGCTAGAAAAATGGAAAAATTGAATCAAAAGGATTCAAATAATCCTGATAGCAATAATAATGACATTCAAGATATCAATGAGCTTGATAAAGAAAATACATTGATAAATGATATCAATAACAATGAAGATGATAGGAATACTAAAGATTTAGAATTAAATTTAACTAAAAATAATATGAAGAATGCATTATCTAAAATGAATACGCTGCCGATTGAAATAAATGGTAAATATCATTTAATTGAATGTAAGAGTTTATCTGTTGGTAATTGGCAAAGAATAAGGTCAGGTTACGTTAAAAGCGAATCATTAAAAAAACTAAATAATCTATCTCCAAGGTTGTTGAGTGAAATAATGTCAACAACAGATTTATTGGTTATTTTATCTAAGAAGGATCAAGAGTTAAATTATTTTTTCTCTGGTGTTTTTCAAAATGAAAAAGTTTTATTCAGAATCTTTTATCCAATTGTAAATATATTAAAATGTTCATTATTAAATCAAACTCAATCAATGAATAATGTTGAGAATTATAATAACGATTATACCGAGACGTTACTTCAAGTAGAATTAGGTGCTTCGCCTCAATTTGCAGTTTTCTTTTCAAGGGATCCCTCCACTGGTGAAGAGAATGCTAATCAATGGTCGATCTGTGAAGATTTCAGCGAAGGTCAACAAGTAGCTACTGCTTATATTGGTGAAGGAGGTACTAATCTACCGCATATATTATCTGATGATTTAGGTAGATTAAAGTACTTGAGTACACTGATATCTTCACTGAATAAATTAGAAACAACTTCAAATTCTTCCAGTAATAATAATAACAATGGTAATAATCTATCAGTTTCTAAATTAGATCCTCAAATTAGGTCTACTCAAAATCAATTTTCTCCCTTAAATCAAACTTCTACAAACAATTCCACACCAGCAAGTATTAATATGATTCAGAACTATGCCGGCTTTCCTCAACATTCATCATATAGTCTTAATATGAATGAAGATGATATAATGCCGAATGATTTATTATATAATCTAGATAATGGATCCATGGCATCTGGTGATTCTAATCAACAACAAATTCAAAGACAGTTTCAACAACAGCAACAACAACAACAGCACCACCAGCACCACCAGCACCACCAACAACAACAACACCAAGAAAAACAAAAACACCAAGCTTTAACACCCACATCAATGCAACAGCAAGGACCACAACAGATATATTATCAAAAGAAAAATGGTCCACAAGGAAATAAATCATTGTATAATGGATCAATATTATCAAATAGTATCGCAATGGAGGGAATGTTTAATGCAGGAACAGCTGTCAGTGATGCAGGTGACAGTAAATTAGGATCTTCTGATTTAGATCTTTTCCGTCAAACTAATCACGAAGATGTCGTTAATGATAATGAAACGGATAATGGAAGCGGGAATTTGAATATGGGTATGAATATGCCAATGAATATGAACGTGAACATGGGAATGGGCATGAATATGCCGATGTCTATTGGTATGCCTATGAATATGAATATGCCAATGAATATGCCGATGAATATGAACATGAACATGGGTTTGATGAATATGGACATTACTTCGAATGCGAATGCTTCAGAGAGTAATTTACTGAATAATACTGAAGATAACAGTGATTTGATCAAAACTACGGATACCAACAAGGATAACGGTGGCAACGATGATGATTCTTTTTTTCTGGGTTTCTAATTACTAGCTGGCGTTATTGAAGGGAGTGTATAAGGTATGATGAAGTTTAAAGTGTAAAGTATATATGTATTGTAAGTAATGTAAAAATAGTGAATAAACAAAAACGCGTGTTGATTATTTAAATATTTCCAGTTTTGAATTTTGAATTGATTTCCTGGTTTGTTCTTTGTGTTATTACACGAATGAATAGGACAAGAAGATTTGTTACACTTTAATTATGTACGGTGTTAAGAGGAAACGTGCTGAAGAACTTAGCTCAGCGTACGCTGCAGATGAAACGGCAGAATTATCCCAAACAAAAAGACGGCATGTTGAAGAATCCAGAAATGTAAATGCAAATCAATTACAGAGTGATCTTCCAGAGAACAGTGAAGAAGAAGAAGATGATGATGATGAAGATGACGATGATGAAAATGCTGAAGAAGAAGATGATGATGACGAAAGCGATGAAAGTGATGAATTTACAAATGGCAAGAAAATATTGAACGAGGATGAAGAATTTCAATTATCAACCAAATATCGTGAATTAAACAAAAATTTGCAAGAACAACGACCTAAACTTACTACTGATTCAGGTGTTTCAATTGTGAAAAGGACATTAAATGAAGCAGCCGAATTATTTGAAGGTGCTAAAATATCATCAAATACAGTATTGATTGCAACTGATTCAGCAACATTAAAAGAAATTGGTGAACAAGCTAAAATTGCAACTCAAAATGTTAAATTTGGACAAAGTGAAAAAGTTATCAAATTTGAAGAATTTGCTTCAAGTTGGATCAAATGTTTTGGAACTATAACACAACACAATCAATTATCTGAAAGGACTGAAATTCCTGAATATAACTGGGCTAATGCTGGTTTATTATTTAATGGCGTAAGTAAAAAAGTTAATGGCTGTGATTTTTTACTTGGTCCGTTAGGTATTGAAAAGAAAAAGCGAAATATAAAAGCAAGACTAGTTGATGATTCCAAACGTACTGCAACCAAAACTGCTAATTTGAAAAAGGCCGATGATGTAGTTAATAAAGACGTCAAAGACGATACATCAAAAGCAGCTGAACGATTTTTTACCAGAATAAAAAATTATGGTCAAAAAATATCGGTTTTTGAAGCTATTTTAAATCCAATCTCATTTGGTAAATCTATTGAATGCATGTTTGTTTGTAGTTTTTTGATTAACAATGGTCTTTTGCTTATGAATACATATGAGAATGATATACCGTACCTAGAAGTTGTTAATAGTGAAAATGTTAAATTACAAACACGGTATCAAACTAACGATGATGGTAAAAGTCATATCATTTTTAGTTTAGATGAAGATACTTGGAGAAAATTAGTGCAAGTGTATCAAATAAAAAATCCATTTTTTGATAATTCTGATCTATAAAATTTATAAAGTTGTGTCTATATAGATTTAAATAACTATTTGAAAACAAAGCATGAACTAATTAATCAATCAATTTTTCATAATTTTTATTCCATCCTTCTAAATCTAAAATTTTATTGATTGGCCATTTTCTAACAATAGTTGTACCTAATTCAGTAGTATAACCATTTTCAAATAATTCTATACCCGCCCAACCAATCATAGTTGCATTATCTGTGCATAATTTTGGTTCTGGGAAATAAAAGTTTTTAATACCCATGGGTTCTAACTGTTCCTTTAACATTTGTCTTAAAAAAAAATTGGAACTTACGCCACCGGAACAAACAAAATCAGTAACCTTCAAATTATGTTGTTTCATTGCTAGTTTAATTTTGGATATCATATGTTGGAAAATAACTTTTTGGAAATTATATAATAATCTAGCCCTAATGTTATCATTCTCTGGTATTTTTGAATTATAAAATTTCTTTAAAGTATTTTTCACCTGTGAATTAAAAGATGCAAAAGAATATTGAAGAATATCCTTCCTATCCCATTGATTCAACATTGGTTCTTTAATCATTATATCAACGGGTTTTTCAAGTTCATCTTTAAATCTATTAATGAAAATTTCTGTTTCTTTTCCAATCATATTACCAACTATACCTAACTCTCTTCCACATTTATCTAATGCATCTCCTGCGGCAATATCAACAGTATCAACTAAAATTTCATGTTTTGTTAAACTATGCGATAAAACACACATTGTGTGACCTCCACTAACTAATAGACTTAAAAATGGGAATTTTGGTTCCTGTCCATTACTTTTCATTCTTACAACCAACAAATGTCCAAGCATGTGATTAACTCCAACTAATGGTATCTGCCATGCAATTGATAATCCCAGTGCAAGTTGATATCCACCCGCTAATGAACCAACCATTCCAGGTCCTCTAGTTGCACAAATAATATCAGGTTTTGAAACTGATGTATTCCATTTATTTTCTACAATCATTTTATTAACAAGTACAGAAATATTCTTTCTGTTATGATTAGCTGCATCTGTAGGAACAACACCACCTGCTGATTTTGAATCCAAAGTTACCTTCCTTTCATCTATAATTATTGGAGCTTTATCTTTAGAGAATCTGTCTATCAGTGTTACACAAGCATCATCACACGATGTCTCTATTGCTAACACTTTGTATGTCCTAATGAAACTATTAGATGTTATTCTATTTATTACTTTGTTAAACCACATTAGATGATTTATTATTTATTATCTATTTTTACTATTTAAATGATTCATAGCTGAAACTAATAAATTGTACACACAGCACGGGTGAAAAATTCATCTTACACACCGGGCTTTCCCAATAGGGTAACTTATGGGCTTTGTCTTTAAACTGTATACGTTCTTGGTAGTTTTTTTTTGATAAATGTAAAAATAGGTGTTTGCTTTATTAAATTAATTAATAGTTGACAACTGTGGTGTTACTGAGACTTTTTAAATATAATAATGAGTAAGACATTGACACCTATGGACAATGTACAAAATGTTGACGAAGTTAGACGAGCAGCTATTGCATTTTATGATCAAGAACATGGATTGAGCTCAGAGGACAGGAAACAATTATATGTTTTCTTTGAACAACAATGTCGAAGAATGTTACTTGGATTTTCATTTGGTGTTGCACTTGGTGCAGCTGCACCATTTGTTGTAAGAAAGAAGGGTTCATTAGTTCATCCGGCATTTCCGGTTATTGGAGCTGTTTTAGGTGGTACAATAGTACCTGGTTTAATTAATAATAGTATTTATACATTACAAATTCAACAATTTAATCAAAAATTTGGTGAAAATTCTCCAATATGTAAGACAATTAAAGTTACACCAGATCCATTAACCAAATGTGTTTTTTGGTCAGCTTATTTTAAAAAATCAAGTGGTGATCCAAATTTTCGAATGAAAGATCCAAGAACTGTTGTTAATTCTACAAAATTCTTCTCTGTTGAAGAAAATACAAAAATCCCACCTTACGGTAAACCAGGATATTATAAAAGTGATGATCCGAATGGTCCATTGACAATGAATGAGCGATATCTGTCAGGTTGGGACAAGGTTAGAATGCAAAAGACAGAACAACAGCAGGAACAACAGCAGGTACAACAACAGCAGCAGATTCAATCAGAACCAGTACAAGAGCAAGAAAATGATATTTTTAAAGAAGCACCACGTACAATAGGTGATTCATATGATTCTATATTTACACCATCAGGAAACACAGAACAGGCCAAAGGATCATTTAGTCTTGATAATGATCATTTGATTCAAACTCAAGGTAGTTCAGGAAATTCTTGGGATAAAATAAGAAGTGGATCAAAACCTTGAATCTCATGATGATATTAATTTCCATTTATATATATATTTATTGTTTTATAACTATCTCATTCTATTTGTGTCATTCTAATGAAAATTTAATAATGTCATCAGTAATATATAAATTAAGAAATACACAGAATTTGAATATTTATTAGATACCTTGAATCATTAAACCAGAATCATAGCATCAACAATTTCGTATTTGATAAAGAAAATTAGACCAGAGAAGATAAAAAGGAATACTCATCTCTGAGAAACAATGTCTGAGGTCTCAGATACTCATCTTTTTTTCCTCTTCTAGCTGGTCTCCATATGATTCATTGTGCCACTTTTTTATATCCCATTCTCAAGTTAGCAATTTATCAAAATGTCTGATATAAATTCTAATAGAATTGAAAATGACCTTATAATTGAATTTTGCGAAAAGACCAGAATTTACAACCTTATGAGAGAAAACAGTTACATAAATTTTATAAAGGACTTTGACCAAATTTTTTTTCATTAGTATTATGCCTTGGTGTAGGTTTAGGAGTACCATCAATGGTGAAAAAAAACAGTTCTGGGTTTGCTCTCTTTGGTTTTTTAATGGGATGTGCATCACATAGGTTACTTTCGGATAAATTGTGTGAAATGCATTTAGAAGAATTTAAAAGAGATGTTGGTGAAAAATCTAATGTTTTCGAAATTATTAAACTTGCACCAGATCTTCCTAGCCTTTTTTCAGATTATTATAGAGATACTAGTATCAATCCAAATATTCGAGCAAGAGTGATAGGAAGTATTACAGAGTCTTCCAATTCTATCCCGATTGAAGAAAAAATCGGCTAAATACAAGCAAAAGAGTAAGAGGAATGTAATAGATATGAGCAATCAAGTGCTAAGAAATAGTAACCATTTTTCAGTCAACGGTAAAATCCATTTAATTGGCAATATAATATCATTTGTTTTAAACTTAAACAATATATATGCAATTTAAATAGTTATCAGCCATGTTGTATCATTAAA
>JAMAJE010000256.1:0-23032 GCA_023629255.1 Pichia sp. PB3310
GAAGATTTTGAATTATCATCATCAACTTTTATTAAATCTGGATGATTTAAACTTTGTAAATTTCTATATTCTTTACGCAATAATTTTAAATCAACTTTAAATCCATTATGTGCTGAATTCAAACCTTGGGGAAATGACTTAGGAAATAATGTAAAATAATCAACATTTTCAACTTTCGTAGTATATTTTCTAATCAATTGACTGCTAATAAATAAAGATCTTTTCAACATTTTTATTTTGTCTTAATTTTAAACAAAAAAGTAAAAAATAAATTTAAAAAAGTGAAATAAATCAAATAAAATATATCGGATCTAACAAATGTATGTAAAGAACCAATCCTGAAAAGACCAGTAATTTTTCAGAATCTGAGACTGAGACTGAGACTGAGATTGAGGGCTGATTTACAACAATTTGTATTGTCGCATATAGACTTTATCTTATTGTCATCATATTATATAATAATTTACTTCTGTACACCAGATATGTTTTTGCATTGATTAACAAACAGATTCCCCTCCTCCTAATTCGCTTCATGAAAACATCTTCAAATCTTTATTAAGGCATATTCATATTAAACATTAAGGATACATTGAATTCAGACTGTTTTCTATTGTACAATATCCACACATATAACCATGGCTGGCCACTTTGGAAGACACTGTATGTATACAAATACATTACTTTTCTTTTTTTTCAATCAACTGTGATAGAACTTGATTTAATTAACTTATTTTGAAAATTTCCTTTTAAAATTGAATACTAACATTATAATCATATATATATATATATATATATATATATGTCATTACCATTATTTTACTAATAGTATTACATGCTGATAAAGAAGTTGAAAAATTCAGTGATTTTAGAGAAAATTTAATTAAACATTATAAATGGAATCTTAAATCTGCAGGTTTTGCAATTTTATTCCTTGCTGCAATTCCTGTTGGTTTGACTTATATCGGTTATAAATATCAAAATATTAATATGATTTCCGCAAAGAGAGATCAACCAGTTTATGAAAAACATAATAATTGGGTTCCAAGATCTTAGATTAATTTAAATTTACTTTAAAAAAAATTAATTTATCTATCTATTTATTTATTTGTAATTATATTTATCTACATACTATATATATATAATTAATAAAATTTTATTATTCTGTTGGTTAATTAATATCGATATTATAGTATACGAAATATTAAACATTTTCTAGCTATTAAAATTAAATTTAAAATTACAATTACAAATTATCTTTATATATTTGAATATTTATTTACAAATATCCATACATAAGATTTCTTCTTTTTTTTTTCGACCTCATAATTCATCTTCCATTATATTCTTACCTTCTGATAATACCTTCTTAGCCCATTGTCTAGCTAAAATTGAAACTCTCATAAATTTCCTTGAAGCATATTTCTTGAAAAATTCTTCATGAACAATTGGACTTACTAAATAATCTATTATCATCAAACAAATTTCTTCCATATCATTTTTATTATAATTACCTGAATAATGAATTAAATTTGAATTCCAATCATTTTTACCAATCATTTTCCTTGCAATAAACATTGAAGATGATGCACATAATGATGGTAAATATCCAATAAATTTATGATCAATTATTGTAATTTCTAATAAATATTTACCAATAGTACGTGAATTAACATCATAATCATCAGCTTTTGAAATCCTACGTAAAAAATTCATTGGATTTGGATAACTCATATTAAAATTTAAAATTTCTAAAATAAATCGTTCAGCACCTAAAATTTCATCTTCTGAAAATGCACCATCCGTTACATATGCATAATTTCTAATTGATGGTGAATAAACTTCTTCATATTTTGCTGCAATAAATAATGAACCTGTTGCTAATAACTGTAATCTATCAACTTGAACTACTTCTTTTGATAAAAATCTATCCATTATATTAATTGATAAATATAAAGTTTCTGGTAATAATTTAAATTTTAAATGAACTTCAACTAACCAATCAACCAAAATTGATCTCATTTTCGGCCTTAAAGTTCTTTGATGTTGTAAATAATTGGCATCCGGTAATGTTTTTAGTTCTAATTCATGTAAATATTCAAAAATTTCATTAACATATTCACTTACCATTAATGGATCATCAAAATCACCTGAATCTAAATCATCCCATGATTGAAGATTTTCGACAATTAATTCATTATTTAAAGTATGATCAATTTTATTTTCATTTTCATTTACAAGTTCATTATCTTCATGTTCATCTTCATGCCGGTTTTCATCATTTTCAGTATCACTTTCAACATGTAATCTCTTCATCTCTTGTGTTCCATTTATATCAATAATACTATCAGTATCAATTGGTGGACCTCTTTTTAATGACATTCTTCTATTCTCATCTTGAATTTGCTCTGATGTCCTTTCTGCCATTGACATAAATCTAATATCATTTTCATCCGTTTCTTCATCACTACTATCTTGATTATCATGTTGTTGTTCTTTTATATTTTCATTATCTGGTTTAATTTTAATCTGTTTGGTTGGCTGTTGAAATTGTGATGGATTCAAATCATAGTTTATATTAGATTTTAAAAAGGGCGAATTAATATTCACCCCGGAAATTGCAGTTAAATGTGATGATTGTGAATGTATTTGCGAACTATTTGAATTATTATTATTACTATTATTATTGTTATTAGTATTATTATTGTTGTTGTTGGTAGTATTCTTGTTGTTTGTTGTTGAAGCGTTTACATGGTTTCCAGTATTTGATGCAATACCATGATTATGAACTGTATTAGTAAAGATCGGTCTATTGTGTAAAATATTAAAAGCGGAAGCAGGATTAGAAATCACTGCTTGTGAGTTAGAATTAGAATTAGAATTAGAATTAGAATTAGAACTTTGTAAATTTGTTAGTACTTGTCTGTCAGCAACGTTCAATTTATTAGTTGCCATTTTGGTATTATCTATGTTTCCTGTATTAAATTTGTTTCCTGTGTTACTCGTATTTATGGTTGTCGTTGTTGATGTGGTATCTTGTCCTACTTTTCCTCTTATTAAAGAATGTGGTTGATTTTCATTACCTGGTTGATGTATTGATTGCTGTAACAAATCCTTTAAAAGACCAAAAACAAAAGGGTAAAGTTAAAATGTAAGATGAGTTAGTATTTGATTCAAAAAGATTAAGAAAATATCATGCAATTTAATAATTTAATATTAATTAAAAAATACAAAAACCTAGTAACTTTTCAATGTAAATTGATATACATGAAATAAATTGATTCTATATTACATACCCTTGACATTGTGTTATGTATTATCAACTATGATCGAATGAAATGTGTGTATATTGATATCAAAAATTTTATATTAATTGGTTTGCGTTGGGTTGTATTGCGTTGCGTTTCGTTGCGTTGTTGATTCACTACTGTTTCTGATCAATTTTTTTTTCTATTTTCCTTATGAAAATGTTGTCTTTGTTGAATCCCGTCAAACAATGAAAGAAAACAGTGTAAATCAAGTAACTAGTTAATAAATTGATAGAATTGATTTACTCTAATATACAGCCAGGCTTAAGCTTTTCTCTTAAACCTCATACATGTGTGTACTTAAAAAAAAAAGAAGCAATACGTTGCTGTATCCAATACAATTTTGCACTTGTTAACCAATGTTTGTGGTAAGTTGGCGCACCTTCCATTTTGGGAATATTGTACACAGAGACACAGAGGGTTTGTGATTTTGTGACATGTTTTGTTTTCTATTTAGTTTCTTGTTTTTATTATCTATTAATAAAACTATCATAATTATGCTAATTTATAATGTAAAAAAATATATTAAAGACATAAATTCAATTTTATACGTTATTCCATCCCATAGACTTTTCATAAGATCTTTGTTCAACCTTAGTAAGTATGTCTTCTGGTGCCCATAAAATGTTCATTCCAGAACCATATTTCCGACCAAACACTTCATCACAGTTAACTGGTGGTATCTCTCCAAAAATAGATAATGGATTGATCTTCTTTTGTAATTCCAGTTGACGCCGTAATTTTTCATCAGAACACCAATCAGTTTCATCATCTTCAACAAAATGTTCTTTCTTCTCAGATATCATTGGCGGAATTATATCTGGAAGAATATTTTCATTATTCTTAATCTTACTATCCTTTTGCAATTTCTCCCTTATTACCGACTGATGATTCAATCGTGAATTACCTTTACTTAAACTTCGCAATCTATGGCGTTCCTGGTCTTGAATTCGATTTGTTTTATTCTCTGTAGTTCTTAAATTTAATATGTTAGGTGAAATCTCTTTGTCAATATTGTTTGAAGGATAAAGTTGTTCATAATTCACAGATGACTTTAAACTTCTTTTAGATAATGGAATCTGCTTTTTTATAGGTGATTTGGTTTTATTATTAGCATCTTTAGTCGGTGCCTTTAAAACATCAAACTCTGTAGCGGGAATGGTAGTATATACTTTTTCAAAATTTTCACTTCTCCTATTAACAATTTTTCTTTTCCCATCTTCCTCTTCAATATTTCTTTGTGGTGATGTTTTATTACTAGTTTTCGCAGACTTGTTAGGAGATGACACTGAAATGGATGTGGAAAATCTACTTTTCCGTCTACTGGCTTCCGTAGGTTGCATTAATCTTGATATCAAATTAATATCTTCATTTTGATTATTTTGAATAATATTTTGTGTATTTCGAGTATTTTGGATATTTTGATCACTTTTTAGTGATTTCACAAAATTTCTGTTTAGTTTAATAGTTGGTTCTTCGATTGATGTATTTCCAGTTGAAAACATGTCATTTGGCAAAGGTTTTAATTGAAACGTTTGAATTGGATCTTTCTCATTTCCTATGTGTTGTATATCACTGAAAACAGATTCTTTCTTATGTGCAGTATTGACTGTTGCATTTGCCGATTGTAATTTATCAGTTTTACGTCTTGGTATTAGTGATTTTTTTATAGATTTTTTACGTGATGATCCCAATATTAATGGTTCAATTGTTGGCATTTCTGAAAATTTAATTGGCGATTTGTATTCATTTACCACCGTACCTCTTTTAACTTGTGACAGTTCAATTTTTTCCAATTTATCAAGTTCAATTGATAGATCTTCATCATTACTATCACTAAATAGTCCATCGCTTGCACCATCAATAAGTCTTGATAACTCCTTAATCTCATCCTCTGGCGTTTTGATTTTTTTTGTAGTTCCATCATCTTTTAAAGGGACAATTTTCGTCTCAACAGTCATATCATTTTGCCGTTTATCATCACCAACTACTTTTTGCTTGGCTGCAAAAGATTTTCTTATATCACGTTTTATTAGCTCAAATGAATCATCTTCTGAGCCTCCTTCAATTTTTGCTGTATTATCAATTAATTTTGTATTGGTATATGGATTTTTATCTAATACTAATAATGTGGTATCTCTTATTAGTTCGAATTCACGCTTACGGGCTTCCCTAATTGGTGATGATGTTTGTTCTCTTATTCTTCTTGGTGATTTCAAGAGTAAAAAAGAATTATCTGTAGTTTTCAGTATAATATTTTGATCATCATTGCTTGATTGGTTAAGAAAATTATTATCTTCTTTTCGTTTAGCTGAAACCAGTTTGTGATCTTTGTGATTTCCAATTGGACTTTCTATTTTATTATTTATATTGTAACTCTTCTCATTTTCATTTTCTTCTTCTTTCGCTTCGTCTCCATCTTTTTCATCCTCCGAATCACTTGGTTTATTCATTATATCATTCATAGCCTCATTAATCCATTCGATATTTTCAATCATACTTAAAGCTAATTGTTCTAAAGAAGATTCAGCAATTTTATCTTCTATATAAACTTCCGATGTAATCCATTTGGAAAATCCTGGTATATCTTTTGGTTTTACGGTGTCCTCTGGTCTCCGATTCTTTCGGCCCGCTGCCGCCTTAAGCCCCAACATACCTGTTTGAATGGAATTGTTTTTAACCTATTTATTGGTAATATAGACACGCGTTAATATTTGATGTAAACATTATAAGGTGTAAACATTAGAAGTTTATAAACTAAAACAAGATAAAAGCGGTGCACGAAAATAATGCATTCATTACTTTATTAAGAAGAATTTTTCAACATGAATTTTTTTTTATTTTTTTTAATTTTTTTTTCATCTTCAAATATATATCATATAGTTTCTAGAAAGTCTTTTTTTTTTATTCTATTTCACCCTGTATCCAATGACAAATTCACACTCGAAGTATTCTAACAATGTCAGCATTGATTCCGCTGTCAAAATTGCTGAAATTGTTGATACTTTGAATTTTGAAAATGGCGAAATTATAGGTTCTGAATCAATCATTAACCAAATCAAAAATTTTTTTAATACACAGTTTAATGTCACATCCTTAGTCCAAATACAATCATATTGTGCAACAACTAATGATCATACTGCACTCTCTACTCTAAATGAGAATTTAACATCATTAATTAAATATTCAAACACAGTACCTGAATTACATCAATCTATTAAACCTCTAATAACAGAATTAATTTCAACGCATAATATCAAAGTTTTCTATAGATGTTTGACGAATGAACATCCAACGATTGCAAATCCTGCATTAAAATTATTAACCGAAATAGTATCATTTAATAATGGATATTTTGTTGATGAATTTTTAGAACATTTTGATCTTACATTAAAGTCTTTAGCTGATTTATTTTTTCCAACTAAAACTTCAGTTAGATTAAGTAAACAAGGTAAGTCTTATTTAACAATTAGACATTTTATGTCAATGTTTTGGATTACATTATGTTCTAATGCTTTACCATTAACAAGAAATGATTTACTATTAAATAATAAAAAGATTACTAATAATTGGTTTAAATTTATTAACGAATTTGATAATGTCGAAATAATTAATAAAAATTTAAAATTTATTGAAGAAAAGATTTTAAATGAGAAATCATTTAGAAAAATGACAAAATGTAAAATTTTAGGTGGATTTATATTAGGTAAAATTGTTGATTTATATAAAATTCATGATGTGAAGGAAGATGTTCATAAATTATTATTGAAAATCACTACTGATGAAGAAAATGGACTTTTATTCCATGATTATAGAAGTTTCTTCAATGACATTCCTTTAAATATTTTACCTTCAAACATTTCCTTTAATACTAGTGGAGTTCCAATCAGTATTGGTGAAAATAAATTTAAAATCAATAATAAGTTAGTCTATAATATTTTGACTTCATTACATCCATGGGCTGATTCGTTACATTTAAAATTGATTATCAGCGTTTTAAAAGTTGCACCTGAATTATCAGCACCTTATACAACATATTTATTCCATCTTAATGGTTCACATGATCCAAAATTAACCTCTTTTTATATTGGACAAACATTATTGTTAACTAAAATTATTCAATTACCAATGCCTTTAGATTTTATTCAGATGTCCAAAAAATATATTGAAAATTCAGATAGTATTAAGAAAGGGTCATATTTTTCAAGTAAAATTCTGATGGAAATCATTTGCCCTGCCGCATTGAACAGATCATCCATAACCAAAGGGTTAAATGCTACACAACCTTTGATCAGACATTTAACTTCTCAATTAGTTGTTTCGATATTACAAAAATATTCTAAAATACAAAAATTATTAAATTTTAATGAAAATTCGGTTTTGGCATCCTTACGTAGTGAATTACAAGAATCTTTAATTAATTTAAAATTACCGGATTCAACGGTTTTTATAGGTATTACTAATGAATGTTTGAAATCAGAAAATGTTAATAAATTATTATTGTTGAATTATATGAAATGTGTTGAATATTATTATTCAGTTTTAGATATTAATATACCACTTCAGTTAGGATCAATTAATAAAATTATTGGTATTCAATTAGGTGAGGGAAATTCAATTAATAATAAATTATCAGCATTGGATGTTTTATTATTTAATTCGTATTTAACATTAACAGCAAACTATTCATTATCTAATCAACAAAATAAATGGTGGAATATTTCAAAAGATTCTAAAAATACATTATTTACGACTTTTGCAAAATTGCCTTACGATTTACAATATGAAGAAAATGATAAAAAGAAAATTGTAGATAATGCGTTAATAGTCAAAGTTGTTGAAGTTTTATCAAATTTCATTGATGATACTCTAGCATTTGATGATTATAAATTATCAAACACAAATGTTAAACATTCCCAAGCTTGGGCAATTGTATTGTCATTATTGAAAACTTTTAATGGAATAAATGAAACTGAAAATGTGAATGAAATTATTGAAACTATTTGTAAGATTTTAGATGAATCGATTTCAAGATCGATTAGAACTCCGTATAAATATTTTGATATTGTTTCTAAGACTATAGCTGCATTAGATTCCAAAGATGCCACTAGATTATCAGTTTTTTACGTTGCCTTATGCGAACAATCTAAATTTGCAAAGCAAGAACATCAAAAATACGTTAATGAATGGATAAAGAATTTTTCAACTTATTTATTTTTACTTGGAGAACCATTGAAGTTAATGACTATGATTTTAAAAGAATATTGTAATACTGAAATAGAGTTTAATGAGAACACATATGAAAAGTATTTAAAGAATAATAACTTATTGGAATTTGAAACTACAAACTTTTCAATTATTTCATTTACACCAATGAGTAATTTAAAACAGAAAATAAACACAACTATTCCAAAATTAGATGTTGAAATTATAGCAATTTTAAATAGGTTAGAAACAATTGTTGATTCTGATATCGAGTTTGAAAAAATTGAAGAATTAATATTAGATTTAGTTTCAGCTTATGGAAATTATTTGATCCAGAAGTATTCTAGTTTATTAGATGATGAAGTCAATAGTAATAATGTTCAGTTATTAGATTCCAAATTTTGGTCAAGATTTTTTATTAATGTCGATCACAACACCAATGAAAATCAAATTACTAAAAGGTATTTTATTATGTCATTGTTAAATGAAATCTTTAAGGAATTATGGGAATTACCAACTAACTCTAATTTTAAAGACTCATTGCCTGATATAATTGGTAATCTGATAAATACTAATAAATTATCAAGTGTTGCGATTAAGAGAGTGTCTGAATTCATTTGGGTTTTATCAGACGATCAAGTCAAACAATTAATCGGTACTAATGTATATCCTGAGTTATACGAATCATTATTTGAAGTCGCAATTAAAAGGAATTTAAAATTAGAAAGTGACTTAATTCTCAGTTTTTGTAAAAATAATGATTATGCGTTAGACTTTGAATCAATTCAAAAATTTAAAAAATTGACCGAATCTACTGTTTTCCACGATGAACAAGTTTTAGAACTTGTTGAATTAACCGGAAGTTCAAAAAATTTGCTCTTATGTTTTAGTATTCTTGAAAATTATTGCCTTCAAGATTCAAATAATATTGAAAAAATGAGTAATTTATTTGTTGATAATTTTAACATGTTTTTAGAAGATATCGAAAGTTTTAAATTTTTACAATTTTTATCAATTCAACATAAACAATTTAGATCTGAGTTATTTAAATTTTCAATCGAAAAAATTGATAAAATGATTGAAAGTGATAAATTCGACTTATCATTAAATACATATTTGTATTCAGTTTCATTGTTTATTCAAGAAAATGATACAACAACAGAAATTCAAAATAAGATTGAAAAATTGATTAGTATTGACGCAATTAGAAATTTTGCCAGATTTATTTTTTCCCCTGAACTAACATCAATTATATTTATTTTATATGGAAAGAATTTAGAATCTAAAGTTTTAAAGACATGGTTATATCGTGCAACACTTTATATCACAAAAGTATTTGCCGAAAGAGTTGAAAATAAATTGGATTCAGAATTTATTGCATTTTTAAAATGTTTACAAAATTCATTAAATATCTCCATTTGGAAATATGTTACCAAAGATATGCTAAATTCTCAACTTGATGTCATTTTTAGTAGATTATGGATTCAAGATATCAATGTTTTGAAGTATTGTTTATGGATAGTTGAAACAGGATCCAAAAATGTCACTGAATGTGTTAAATTAGTTAATATATTATTGAATAACAATGATAATGTATTAATTAAACATTTCAATAGTGAAGAAGCTAAATATTATTTAGCATTAATTTTTAAAAAATTAATTGAAATGAATATCAAACAATTATCTTCATATGAAATTCTTTTTAAAATCATTAAAATGTATAAATGTACAACGAGAGCAAGTGATTTGGTTTTAAAAAGTTTATTAATTAATCTTGAAACAGAAATTGGTGAAAGTTGGATTCAGTTTGTTTCGAATTGGGATTTAATAGATGAATGGTTTCCTGAAAAAGTTGGAGATAGTATTGAAGTACCAAATTTTGTTATTGATACACCAGGCATTTCTGATTCTTTAACAATTAATTTAAATAAAATAATTATTAACAATACTGTTGAAAAATTTGATCCATCATTAAGAAATATTTCTATACCAGCATTAGAAGAGGGAATTAAATTTCAAAAGAAGAATTTAGCTAAGTTAGATGAATTTTATGAATTTAAGAGAATTGATAATATTGAAATTGAGGGAGATGTTATTTATGATATTGAATTTTTGTTACTTCTAATTGTAAATAATGAAGATTTATTCAAAATTACTGAAGATTCTGTTCATGTTAATATTAATGCATTAATTGATACATCATTATTACAATTAGTTATTTGTGGATTAGCACATGAATCAATTGAAATTCATGAAATTTCTAAACGTATTATAAGTTCAATTTTAATTACTATTGAAGAAGATATTAAACAAATTCAACAGAAGAAAGAAAATAAAGAGACAAATGAAAATATTGGCATTAATTCAATTATTTCTTTTAAAGAAAGATCAGCATTTAAAGTTTATTTAGGAAATTTATTATATTTATTTGAAATTAAAAATAATGCTAAATTAAATGGTGAATCTGTTGAACCAATCCCAAAAATATTCATTATTATGCTTTCAAATCTTGTACCAATCCTAGCAAATCCTGGACATTTTCTTTATGAAAAGGCATATAGATATATTTTGGGTGGATCTAAATATAGAGATTTTGAAATTCCAATGTATAAGATTATTATGAATAAATTTGTTAAAGATGAACATACTAAAAGTGGTGAAAATAATAATGATGATATTGATTATTACAAACAGTTACAATGGATAATTCAAAATTTAAGTAAAAGTATTACATCTAATGAAGATTTGAAAATATTACGTAGAAATGAAGTTATTGAACAATTATTAAGTTTATCCAATTCCCCATATTTAAATTCTTCAATGGAAGGAAATATTATTGAAGTTTTTGAACGTATTATTAGATTAGAAAATGGAGCGGATTTAATCACTAGATCATTTGGTATGTTGAGTTTTATTGAAGGTAAAAAGAATATTATTGACGTTGTTAAACAAGGAGAAATTTGGAACAAATATAATAAGCTTGCTTTAAAGACTATTATAAGTGGTGATTGTCAAAATAAAGACAAAAGAGGTAGAGAATGGAGTAATAATGATTTTAAGAACATTGTAAAACGTGTTTGTATGTAGAAAGTATATATTTTGTAATTATAAAATAATAATTAGAAAGGCTCAGCCAAAAAAACATGTTTTGATCTTTTGTTTAAATAAAAAAGTTACCTTGAATATATAAAAAATATGCTAGTTACATTTTAATATAGATATAAAATAAAATCATATAAAATAAAATAATATATAATAAAATGTATGAATTGATTAATTGATTAATTTTTTGGTAAATCAGATAGTTTTCCAACAATATTATAACGTTTTTCAAAGAAAGTGTACCAATCATTTAAAGTTTTTAATTGTTTTTCATCAAGGGATGAATAATCCCAACTAACTTTAGGATCAGTATCTTCTGGATTTAAAGATGATTTTCCTAAAGGTCTTGAAGCATCTTTTCCAACGAGGGCATGATATCCTGTACCTATACCATAAGCTTTTGTATTTTTTGTAACATCAAAGACAGTTCCTTTGATGGCAATATACATGCAATTATTTCGTTCACCATCGCATTGTGCTACATCATTCATAGTAAGGGAAACATCCTTTGGGGTATCTAATTGAACTGGAATCTTAGGTTCAAATCCCGGTGCCATTGTATTTAAAGAATAATTTTTTATAAAGCAGAATTTTAAAAAGGAAAAGAAAATGGAGATGGTTAATTCTTTTCTAATGTGTCACTAAATAAATGTTATTAATATAATAATAAAGTATAGTATACATAGTATATATAGTATATAGTATACATAGTATATATAGTATATAGTATGTAGCGAATAGCGAAAAGTTAAGTAACAAATATATAATATATATATATATATATATTTTATTATTAATTATTTATTATAAGGGTTTATTTATTTTACTATGTATGTATATATATAATAGTCTACTCTACTCTACTATATACTGTATCCATTTTATTGAACTAGTATTATTTAAATAAAATTATTCACGTAATATACTTGGATTGGCATTGATTAATATAATATTAAAATGTCTAACTTCTTTGTTGATTTATGGGATTCTGTATTCACACCAGGGACTAACCCTGCATTAATACGTGCTACTCATGGGTCGTTTGTGCTATTAATATCTTCACTTCTTTGGATGATATGGACAAGTAGGTCAATTCATTTTATAAATCTATTAGTGATTTCCCTTTGTTTATGGGCTACAGTAACATGGTTTTTAATTGAATTAGAAAAGGAAAAATCTAAATTAAAGACCAATGAAGAACTTATCAAAGAAAATGAAACGGATGGTGGTGATCCCTCTGTTGCTGACGATCGTGTTAATAATAATAATAATAATAATAATAACGACGATAATAACAATTCCAAAGCGAAGAATGATTAATTTGATTTTTTTTGATTTTTGTTTGTTTTTTTTTACTTTTTAATCTTTTTATCTTTTTATCTTGTTTGATTATATATTTTGTTTTCTTTATTACTGTATATATAAATACACACCATTTAAACATTTATTAAAAATATCATACATATGACTTTAAAAACTGTATACATTGTTCGTCACGGTTATCGTTCAAATTGGCTCCCTTTAGATCAACAAATTGCTCCTTTAACAGGAATCGATAGTGATCCACCACTTGCACCACATGGTATAGCTCAAGCAAATGAATTAGCTAATTATCTAACTAATGGTCTGTTACAAGAAGGTTTACCAATACCAGAAATGATTTTTTCTTCTCCATTTTACAGATGTGTTGAAACTATTCATCCAACTGCTGAAAAACTGAATTTAATAATTCATCCTGAAAGAGGTATTGGTGAATGGTTTAAGCCACATCGTAAAATTATTCCTTTACCAGTTGATAATAAAATTTTACATAAATTTTTTAATACAGTTCCTGAAGAAATGGAATGGGAATGGGATACTGTGATACCAAGTAATTTAGGTGAAACTGAAGATCAAATTTTTAAAAGATGTAAAGAATTTTGGTTAAAATTTATACCAAAATTCGAATTAAAATATCCAGAAATTGAATCAATCGTTTTTGTTACTCATGCTGCAACTAAAATTGCTTTGGGTATGTCATTAACTGGTTATTCAAGTGTACGTGATTTTTTAATTGAAAAAGATGGTGGTGATGGTAAAACTACAAGAATTGGTGGTAGTACATGCTCTGTGGATATTTATCAACTTGAAAATTCAGAACAGGAAAAAAATACTTGGAGATTATTAGTGAATTCACATACTAAATTTTTATCTCATGGTGATGAAATGAATTGGCATTTTGCAACAAGTCAATTTGAACCTGGTAGCAAAGAAGATGTTGAATATAGGAAAAAATTACAAATTGAACAAGATAAGGCTAATCAAAGACATGCGAGGCATTGCAAACTCTGAAGAAACAGTTACTACTAATAATAATAATATTAATAACAATCATAACAACAACAACAATAATAATAGCAATAATAGCAACAATAATGACAATAATAATGATAATAAAAATAATGTTTATCATAACAGCAATAATAATACTAATAATAATAATAGCGATTGTGATAATGATGGGGATATTGAAATGAAACAAGTAGATCATCAAGTAATTAAAGAAGATGAAGATGAAGAATATGAAGATGTATTTGTTAATGTGGTATTTCCAACTTCATCCAATGCTTTTGAAGTTACAACTGATCCAATAAATACACAACCTTCAACACAACAAAAAGGTCCATCTAATGAACTTCAAGAATCTATAGATTATAAAAATGAATCTGGTGTCTCAACTTTTATGAATAAACTTCGTGTTTCAGGATGGTCTAAAGAGAAACCACTTTTTCAGACAAAAACCTCCATCTTACAAGGAAGGTGGACTAAACTAGTAGGTACTGAACTTGTTTTTGATGAAAATGGGGAATATTTAGCTACTGTTGATGGTCACATTGAACTTCAACATGGTCGTTTGGTTCCTGATAAAATGGACAAACGTTCTCTTTTAGAAAGAGCCCGTGCGCTTGCAAAAGAAGTAGCAGAAAAAGAAAAATGAATAGAGAATTAATAGACAAAAACTGTATATTTATATTTACAGAACGATTATTTGATTGATAAATTGTATAATAAAAACTACCTAACTAGTCTATCTATAACTAGCCTGCATAAAAAATGGAAAATAGAAAAATGGAAGAATGGAAGAATTGAAAAATAGAAGGTCGCTTTCTTATTTCTATATTTTTCTTTCTTTATTTTTTCTTCCTGCTTTTTTACATTTTATTGTGTCTGACAGTTTTTTTTTTCCCCATTTTAAAGTGTAATTAATTGTCCTTAATATTGTACATATCCTATCATTGACATAGTTATGAGTGCTGCTAAAGGATCGGCTTATCCAGCGTCTTCAAGTCGTGCAGGAGGTATACCTGAATCTGCATTTATCGATATTAACTATGAGTCTCCACTTAACAACAACAATAATAGTAGTAATAATAATAATAATAATAATTCAAATGGAATGAACAGTTATCCCAATCAATACCCTCCTTATACACAACAATATAATGCCTATAACCAATCTCTGAATAATATCCCGAATATATCCAATTCACGAGGTCCACCACCGCAACAATTCCCCGGTATGCAAAGTAAAATCTATATGAATCCATCAATGAGTATGAGTTCACAAAGTTACCAACAATATTCACAGCATCATCAGCAAGTGTATTCTAATCAAATTCCCAATAGTGGTTATTTATCACAAAATAATCAAAAATATTCAAAACAACGTAGAAACTCAAATTCTTCAATAAATACAACATCAACATCAGTGAATAATTTCGTGAAAAAACAATGGGGTAAACTGGGAGGAATAAATTCAAGTAATAAAAATACTGCTAAATATTATGGTGGTAATGATGATAAAGAAGATGATGAAATTGAAATAAATACTTCAAATGCAGAAATTTCTTTTGATGATTTACAACATATTAGAGGTGCACGAGTTGGCTCATTTGGTTTAACTGATTCAACTCCTTATATACCAACTTTAAAGACTAATATGAATGCTTCCAATAATAAAATGAGTAGTGAACAATATAGAAAAATTCAAATGGCCAATAAAAAATCAAAAGCTATGAATTTAGCAAGACATCAGCAACAACAAAATAATATAAATATACCGCCACCAAGATCTATGAGTTTACAGAGTTATCAAGCCGGGAGATATGGTGACTATAATGGATATGCAGTACCTCAACAAATGCAGTTTGTTCCACCAACCCAAGGAACACAATATCAATCACAACCACGTCCACCGCCTTCACAACAGCAACAGCAACAGCAACAACAACCAAACATGAATTTATCGTTTCAACAACAAAGTATGCAATATCATCCCCAAATGCAACAACAAGGAGCTTTTCCACAAGGATATTCTGTTCCGTATGGACAACAAACACCAAATCCGAGATCTATGTCATTACAATCTAATGGAAAACGTGAATATCCATCACAAATCTCAATAAGGGGACAACAGCAACAACAACCGCCACAACAGTTATTAACGAAATCCACATCAAGTGGATTCATAAGCCAACAATATAATCATGCGTCTCATACTGAAGAGGATGATATTGAAGGTCTCAAACCAATGTCATCACAAAGTTTTAATAAGCAGACATCAAAAGCAAGAACCGTAAATAAGATCGATTTCTCATCTTTAACCGATATGGATGATTCCATTCATAATAATAATATAAATAAAGTTGATGCTGTTATCGATGATGGTGTTCATATTGAAGTGTTTCCTACAATCCCTATAAACGATAAATCTCCAACCAAAATTGCAAGAACTGATAAAAGGGTATCGAGACCTGGTATTGATTCGATTGTTACTTTTGAATCGTTTAATAACAAAGATCAAAAACATAAACAAGATCAAATGTATGATTTAAAAAATAATTCAACTCAACAGACGGTGTTTTATTCTGCTACTGAATTTCCAATCAATGACTCACATGGTGCATTATCTAAAAGGGAAGATTCGGTTGAATTGAAAAAACAATTATCAACACATAATGAAGTTGAAGATGAATTATCTTTTTCCAATGAAGGTACACAAAAATTACAACCTTTATCAAATTTGAATATAAATGAAATTAGTAACTCATTAGAAAAAATGGCACTGAAATTAACCCCAACCATTGATAATGGTACTTTTGAAAATAATTATGGTTCATATGTTAATGACGAAAATGATGATAGTATAAGGTATTCGACGATTACAACTGGAAGTACGAAACCATTAAATTTGGTAAGTGATGAAAATTTAGTAGATCAGAAGAAAAGCGTTGTTAAAAAAGATGAGATCGCAATAGCAAATGAAAAACTTCATAATTCGATTATGAGTCAATCAACAATTTCGCCATCACGTAGTAATAATTTAATTGATATGTCTTTAAGTTTACACTCACAATCAAAAGGATCTTCACCATTAAAAGTTAATAATTCCAAATCTGCAGTTCAAGATTTAGCCACTCCATTATCAAGTAGTTCATTGTTATTAAATTCAATAATTTCGACACCCTTAAAAACACGACTAAGTGATGCTGATCCAAAGACTCCATTATCATTATCAAAATCTGTCACTGGTTCGGTTTTTACACCAGAACAATGTGGTTTATTGAATGATAATACCATATTACTACAAGAATTGGAACTAGTTACAACAGAACTTGCATCATCTGTTTCTAGAGAAATTCTTCTTGAAGATAATTTAAGAAAGAAGAAAAATTTTAATGAAAAAGATAAAGAATTCAATCTAGACAATGAAACTTTAACTGCTGAAGATTTCAGTAAAATTGATGATATTAAAGTTAAAGATAATGGAGAAATTGAAGTAGAGTCTAACTTTAAAAATTCTAGTCAATATGCTGCCACAGTAACATCATTAGCAAAACAACTAAACCAAGAAAGGCGGAAACGTTATTTAGTTGAAGAAATGTTGTTACAACATCAAACATCATCTGATTTAACAGAGCTTCAAAATGATTTATTGAAGGAAAAATGCAAAGTCCAAGAATTATCTAACCAAATCAACAATTTAAATGAAACTACGAGATTACACCGTACGGAAAAGGAATTATTACATGTTGAAAATGAAGCATATAAATTAGAAATTGAAGAATTAAACCGTAAAACGGGAAATTTAGAAAATGTGCTTATTCCTAAACTTAGAAGCCAAATCGCTATTCTTGAAGATCAAGTACAGATACTTAAAGAAAAGCAAAATATTAAATGAATAATGAAAACATTTAATTCGTATTTATAGAGAAAGATTGAAAAATTATTGTAATGTATAGAAAATAATGAACTAATGTATTTTAAGTAAAAAATTAGAAATCGTTCTACATAGTGTTATTGGCTCATACTTATCCGTAAGTATGCAATATCGCTGATCTGGCCTTGTTAGTGTAATATTTTTTTAAACTTAAGAAAAGAAACACCTGGACTTTGAACTTTCTAAACAAGTTGCAATACTTTAAAATTTATAGATGATAAAAGAATGGAATCTAGCGAGCTTCGAAATTGCAAAAAAAAAAAAAAAATATATAAAAGCTAATCGTTTAATTCAACTTTATTTATTCTTTGCTATTTGATTTATTTACTATGCTCCACTAAAAGCACATAACATATATAAACCACTTCAAAGATGTCTGAAGAAGATAACAGGAAAAGACAACGTGATGAATTTGAGGATGATTATGAACCAACAAATAATGGTGAATCGACATTACCTCCACATATGATGGAAACTGGTAATGATGAGGGATATGATGATTATATTCCACCACATAAAATTGAAAATTCTACCTCAGATAATGTAATTGAATCTAATTCAATTGATACTCAAATTGGCAGTATCAAACATAGTCATGATGCAGTTTATGATAATGGTTCAAGAAAAAGACAAAGACGTGTAAAACTAAGTGCAGAAACTGAAAGAGCATATGAACTATGTTCAAGTTTACAAGCATTAGGTGACAATAGTGGTGAAGTTAAAATTTTATTAACACAAAGTAGTGAAACAATGGCATATTTTTGGTCTGATGATGATTTTAGTTCAAACTTAATTAAATTTATTGGTGCAGTAGTTGTTGAATTACCTCATAAGTCTAATTTATTCTCTGGTTTAATAATGTTAGCAAATGCAAAAAATGATCAAATTGGTAAAGATATTATTCTATGGTTAAAGGAAAGGATTAATGAAGTTTTCAATGGTTTAGAAAATGATATTGATTATGATGATAATTTAGGTGTTGATCAGCAAATGAATCATGGCAAAAGTTGGAATAGAATTATTTTGATTTTACGTATGCTTGGGTTGTTAGCCAATATAATTGATGATTTTGATAATGTACTTGAATTAGTTAATCAATTATTAATGAAAGCAATTGAATTACAAAATTTAAATAATGAAAGATCCGGATTATCACAATTATTATATTATCAAATCTTATTAAGTATCCCATATTTTTTAGTTAATGACCCAAAAAATGAAGAGTTGAAAAATAAATTAAAAGAAACAATTAAGCTTTCTTCTGAGTATCAAGTTAAAGAAGATTTGAATGCAAAATATTTCAAACCGATTCATTCAGATGACGAATCATGTGAAAATTATGATGGAATTTTAAACATTGTTCCACAATTAATTGAAGATTATTTGGATGATTTATCATTATTTTATGATGTTAACTCAATTATAGATCCATTAATTAAAACTGTTTTATCTGAAAAGGCAATGACTTTAGAGAAGATGAAGAACGCAGAAAATGAAGATAATACAATGAAAATTGATGATGATAATGATAATGATAATGATAATGATAATGATAATGATAATGATAATGATAATAAGAATGCTAATGATGATAATTGTAAGGATGAAATTAATGTTTCTGCTGATAATAAAATTGAACAAGAAGTTAGTAAACATTTAATTGGAAAATTTGAAATTCCAAATATTTCAAATTTTCAGAAATATGAAGATTTAAATAAATTTTCATCAATTAGTGATAAATTATGGAAATTTCCAAGATTTTTATTAAGAATTTTTTCGTTTGAAAACGTTAGAAAAGAATTAGAGTTTGAAACATTACCAGATTATAAATCATATGTTTCATTAATTTTACATGATATTATGACTAATATTTTGTTTAATGTAGAATATAACAGAGTTACAGTTTCTAAACAATTTTTAAATTTACAAGTTTATTTTAATGAGAAAATTTTTTCAAAATCAAATTCACCATTAGATAAATTAATGATTATTAATGATTTAAATAAAGGATTAGATTTTGATTTAGTTAAAAATTTAGAAAGTAGTGAAGATTTTGAAGAATCTATTAAACGTCAAATGATTAATTCAGCAAAAAGAATTCAATTTGAATTTGAAAGTGGATATAAATCAACATGGAAAATGGAAGAAATCGTTCTTGAAACTATAATTAATTTTATATTTAATATACCAGAGAGTGAAATCCCATTAATTTATTTTGAAACTTTATTATCAGATACATGCGGACGTGATTGGACATTAGTTAAAAGGACACAATTACATTCTAATGAAAGTTTAGTTTTTTCTAAACTTGTTGGAGACTGTTTCCGTTATTTCTATAATAATTTAGAAAAATTAGAATTTGAAATTATTAGAAGATTTATTAATTGGTTTTTAATTCAAATTAGTAATTTTAAATTTGAATGGGAATGGCAAGAATGGGTTACTGATGTTATTCAATTAGGAGATGAACAAATTTATAATCCAAAATTATTTTTTATTAAAAATATTATTCATAAAGAATTATTAATTACAAATTATAAATTTATTAGATCGAAAACATTACCAAAAGATTTTAAAAAATTTGCCAATTTATCATTAAAAACAAAAGAAGAATTAATTAAATTTGATAGTAAATTTTTTGGAGAAGAATTTGCAAATAAAAATACAGTTGAACCATTTGAAGAGATTAATGATGATGAATTAAATGGAGAATTTGAAGATACTACAATTGAAACAAATACAGATAGTTATAAATTATTTTCACATTATTTATTTAATCATGATGAACATCCATATAATGATATTTGTAGAGATATTTATATGAATTTAGAAAATGTTGATGAAAATATTGAATCACTAATTGAATTAACCAATAAATTAAAGGAGAAAATTGAAGTAGATTATGAGAATAATAATAATAATAAAATTGTTGAAGACAGTGATGAATATATAATTACATTAATTACTGAAAGTATTTGTTTAATTGGATCGAGATCATTTTCAGTTTTTGAAGAGAGTTTAAATAAAGTTTTCGGTGATAAATTAAATTATATTTTTGAAAGGATTGAAAATCCAAATAAAATTAAATGGATTATTAATGCAGTTTTAAGAATTTGGAATAATGAACCAAGAATTGGATTATTATTTATTGAAAAATTATTAAGATTTGGAATTTTTAATGAATTTAATATTATTGAATCAGTTTGGAATTGTTGTGAAAATAAAATTCTACCATTGGCAGAAATTTTTGCAGATGAATATTTAGAGAGAATTATTGAATTCGCAGATGAAGAAGATGGAGATGATGAAATTAATAAACAAAATGAATTAATTTTATTTTATTTACAATTGTTTATAAATAAATTAAATGAAATTGCAATAGATAATGGGAATAAAATAGATTTAACAAGTTTAGAGAGTTTAGATGATAAAAGTTTAGATTCTGAATGGGAAGTTAAAAATTTAATTGGATTGTTTATTAGTAAATTAAGAAGATATAAAGGATTCGGAGTTAATTTTGAAGAGGTTTTACAAAAAATTGAAAATGAGGAATTAAAAGGTTATTTAACAAAGGTTGAATCTTGTTTATAATAAATTAATACAGTTGATAATAATAATAATAATAAAAATCTATGATTCAAAAGTTCTGTATAATAAATAAATAAATAAATAATAATAACAATTAACAGTATTTTTAATAATGTAAAGATCAATAAGATAAATTATAATTGTTAATTTATTTGATTTACGACAAGAAAAAGAAGGGACTAATTGTTTTTTGATAACAGCAATATCCCTACTATTATCTACAAGCTTTACTGTGTATCTACTAAATATGTAAAACTTATGAAAGCTACATTATTAATTCGAAATTAACATCACTTTAATTAAATTTCATATTCAACCAATATGTATATATATACATATATATATATTTACGGGAATTAAACGGAAATTAGAAAATAGGTTAGTAATAAGCTAGGAATAAGCTAGGTTGTCATCGGGTAATTATCACAATAAAAATAAGCCTTGATTTTAACCCGAAATCTAATTATGATGAATTAATACAACCAAAATTTCTTTCATCAAATACAATAAACCCCCTGTAAAGAAATTTTTTCTGAAAACAAACACGGTCTAGACCGCGTTTTAGTTTAAAATTAAAAAAATTAAAAAATTAAAAAAAAAATTTTCAATTTTCGATGTCTAAAGTTAAATATTCGTAAAAGCCATGTATAAGATAAATTCGCGTCGTATATATATGGGCATATATATTACGCGTCTTATAATAAAGCTATAATTATATACTATAATTAATGCTCAGATGCTATTTTTAAACTTTTGTTTTTTTTCAACTGAGCTCAAACTCAACATTATAATAATTAAATAACATTATTAATTTCCTTCTTTTCTTCCGTTAACATTATATATTTTTTCATTTTGTTTTTTTAATTATATGCATATTAGATATATGCTGTGTCTTTTTGTGTGTGTTGCTTGTTTCTTGTTTTTTTTTTTTGTTGTTTTTCTGTTTGTTGTTTGATCTACATTCATAGTCGTCGTAGTCCTAGTAGTAATACATATCCTTACTTTTTTCCTTTATTTTATTAAATCTTCTTCTTTTAAAGTTTCTTCTTCATTATTTTTCCTTTTTGTTTTTTCCTTTTATTTCCACCCAAGAGGCCTCTGCTCCTTGTTCATTATATCCTATTCTTACAACTTTCCATTTTTTTTAATCGTCATTTGACAATACAAATATTGTACCAAATTGTTTTTTTCAATATTATAAAAAGAAAGGAAAAAAATATCAAATTTTCTAAATACTTTTCAAATTAATATTAAATTTAAATTTTAAATTTTAAATTTGAATTCACATTCGTTTGATACATACTATTATTAATATTATTTTAAATTTATCTTCTTTTAAAAATAACAAATAAAAAAGAGAGAAAAATATCCTATTTTTCAATAAAAAATAAAATAATTTAATAAGTTAAAAGAAAAAAAGGTATGTATTTATTTTTAATATTTCCCATCATTTGGATCTTTGTTTAAGAGATTACTAACATTATTCATTTATATATATAAAAATAATTAATACAGATGTCTTACGACGATCATTATGATCCTAATCAAGCCAATCAAGGCTATTATGATCAAC
>JAMAJE010000257.1:0-22787 GCA_023629255.1 Pichia sp. PB3310
TTTGAGAATAAAAGTTTTGTAATTGAACCTTGATGTTGTAATAAAGTACCTAACTCTTTTCTTTTTTGTAAATCATAGATTCTAATATGTTCATCATTTGACCCAGTTACTAAATATCTTTTGGCAATATCCATAGATCTGATAGATAATGAATGTGCTTGAAAGTGGAAAATTGGTTGAAAATGAGGTTGTCTTTTTTTATCATCATCATCTTTTATTTTATCTTGATCAAGTGGGATTGATACCGAAAGACATAAAAGTGAGTGTTCGTAAGAACCTGTAATTATTCTAAATTGAAGTGTTTTCTCCGTTGACATTCTTGGTTAGTTAGTTTCTAACAGAGATTTATCTTTAAAGATAATAGAAAAAGTGTTGTTTGACAAGAACAGTAACATATTTAAAATATCTTAAAGAGTGAAAAATTAAATAAAAAACAAGTTTCCAAAAGAGGAAAGTGAAATTTTTTTTTATTTTTTTTTTTTTTATTTATTTATTACGATTTACGATTTACGATCAATTAAATATACAATAAACAATTGAATTTCTTTTCGCTGAATGATAATACAAAAAAATCATGTTTTTGTGTTCGTAAATTTAACAAGATTTAAGAAACCTGAAAGGATTGTTTAAAATCCCCCGGACAGTCCAAATTATATCAGATTATACACTATGGAAGCTGTGGACAGGGACGGCGACGTCGGCAGACCAATGGAGGAAGAAGGAGATTGGAGTGAAAGAGATAGAAGTCCAGAAAGAAACAGAGACATTGAGTCTGGAGATAGTAGAAATGACAGAGATAATAGGGATTTTAGGGATTCTAAAGACAGTGATAGAGAAAGCGAAAGAGAAAGAGAAAGAGATAGAGAAAGTAATGAATATAGTAGAGGTAGAGGATACAGTAGAGATAGAGTTCAATCTAGACGATATGAAAAAAGTGGACCAAAAGATGATATCCCAAAAGCTACATTATATGTAACTGGATTTATTAAGGGTACAAGTGCAAAAAGATTAGCCGAGGTTTTCGAAAAATATGGACCACTAGCACAAGTTAATGTTTTACCACCACGTCATAGAGATGGTGAACAATACGCTTTTGTTGCATTTAGAAAAATTGCTGATATGAATGCCGTTTTAAATGATATTGAAGATGGTAGAATGCTAGATGATGGTTTAGCTATCGATTTGGATAAGGGTATATCATGTGAGAAAGCTAGAAGGTTACCTGTATCACAAAGAGATTTTGGTAGATCAAGAGCTAGGAGAGATGATAGATATGATAGATATGATAGATATGATAGAGATAGAAGAGATAGGGGGAATAGACATGATGATAGACGTGATGATAGACGTGATGATAGACGTAATTATAGACGTGATGATAGACGTGATGATAGACGTGATGATAGACGTGATGATAGACGTGGTGATTACAGACGTGATTATAGACGTGATGATAGACGTGGTGATTATAGAGATGAAGGGTACAGGAGAGACAGATCTTCATCCCCATCAAGAAACAGATATCGTTCTGACATTATTGAAAGGAATAGAAACAGAGACAGAAGTATAAGTAGAGAAAGAAGCAGAAGTGTGGATAAAATGAGAGACGATGTTCCACCACCACCACCGCCAATGAGGGAGTAAATAATGTGACATCAATAATTTCAATATGTAAACATTTAAATTGTTTTAAAAGTTAATTAATAACCTTGACAATAATAGCCACCAAAAATGCTTTATCCTATTGTTGAACGTATTGTTTGATATTTATATATATATATGTATGTATAAATATATTAAGTGAAGAAATAATTCTTAAAACATTATTTCGTTAATTTGGTTCACATGCATATTATATAATGTTTACAACCTAAAGTGAAAACCCGTCTTTTTACAATGAAAGAGGAGTTAGTTCCTCTTTCGAATTATCCAAATAATTCTTCTGCATACATGCATGTTCTGTAATTAATTCAAGCTGAAGTTTAGAATTTCATGTACTGAAAGGCCTCTGTATAAAATTATTTTAGCATGAAATTTATTAATAGATACGACACGATGGTCTATAAGGCTTTTATATATAGATTACAATCGAGACCATATATATTCGATCAAAGCTGAAAGGCTAGATTTTTTTCAATGAAGAATATTGCTGATAAATCAAATTTGATTGATTGAATAATTTCAGTTTCGAGAGGTAATAGATAATTCTAATCTCCAAAGAATGATTACGCGTCAATAACTAGTTAAAGATGATCAGCAATCAGCATCGATCATTTAAAAAAACTTCTTTTCTTAATAATTTTGGTACAGTTCATCAAACTAAGTATATGCCACCACAGATTAAATAATTATAAAATAAAAAAATATATAAAACTCTCTCTCACAGATAAAGCCACATCACGTGTATCTATGCAAAACATGAAGCGAAAAGCGTTGTAGGACCCTCTTCTTTCCAAAATAGAAACTTTTTGCCTGGAGATTTGCCACAATAAGAATGCGCCATAATCTGAAATTGAAAGCCACATAAAACCACACTCGTATCCTAAAATTTACAAGTATATTTTGCATAGCAGTACACTATAATCTCATCAAATCCAATTTAATTGACATATATGTTTATATATTATATTTTTTTAATTCATTTGTTATCAAGAAATAGTGAAAAATTAATTAATCTCATGCAGCTTCCATAAAGGATTATCAACCTTTTATGAGATGAGTGTATTGGCTATTGTTCTCCTTTGTCTTTTAGATAAATTTTCTTTTCAGGGTATAAATTGTAGTATATTTCACCTTGATTTAGTTTTTATATTAGAAGGAAGTTTTTGAGATTCTTTTATCTTCTAATAATTGTTATTTAAATCTAACAATAACATGTCTTCTGATAACAAGTATTTACCACAAGGTATCTCTTCAAATTCAAATTCTTATGAAGAAAATTTGAAAATTCCTAATTATCCAAATGAACATGTTGTTAAATCAACTGAATATGTTAGAAATGTATTCAAAAATCCACGTAAGCGTACCATAGGTTATGTTAGGAGTTTATTTCCATTTATTGAGTGGTTTCCTCATTATCCAACAAACATTAATTGGGTTCTTTCTGATTTTATTACTGGTGTTACTGTTGCAATTGTTTTGGTTCCTCAATCAATGTCTTATGCTAAATTAGCAAATTTAAAACCTGAATTTGGTCTTTATTCTGCTTTTATAGGTTTAATGTTTTATTTTTTGTTTGCTACTTCAAGAGAAATTTGTATTGGACCTGTTGCTGTTTTAAGTACAGAAGTTGGTAAAATTATTGTTAGAACTCAAGCAAAATATGGTCATGAATATACTGCAAATGAGATAGCAACAACCTTAGCACTTATTTGTGGTGGTATTGTTCTTGGTATTGGTCTTTTAAGATTGGGTTTCATTGTTGAATTTCTTTCATTACCTGCAATCTTAGCTTTTACAACAGGTTCTGCTTTTAATATTGTTTGTGGTCAATTAGCTGGTCTAATGGGATTTAGTAAACAAGCCGGAAAACAGCCAACAACTTATCAAACATTAATTGCTTTCTTACAACATTTACCTGATACAAAAGTTGATGCTGCTTTTGGTTTAACTAATTTATTTATACTTTACACTTGGCAATTTGTTTGTGATTATCTGATTAAAAAAAATAAACATAATAAGAAAAAGAGACTTGCTTACACTTATTTATTAAATTTAAGAACTGCTTTTGTTATTATCATTTCAACCTGTATCTCCTTTGGTGTATTAAGATATCGTTCACGTAAAGAAGCTACACCTTATTCAATTATCGGTGTTATTCCATCTGGTTTAAAACATGTTGGCAGATTTGTTCCACCACCAAATTTAGCTAGTAAATTAGCTTCTGAAATACCAATTTGTACAATTATCCTAGTGTTGGAACACATTTCCATTTCAAAATCTTTTGCAAGAATGAATGGTTATAGAGTTAACCCAAATCAAGAATTCGTTGCTATTGGTCTAACTAATATGATTGGAACATTTTTTGGTGCTTATCCATGTACTGGTTCATTTTCTAGAACTGCACTTTCTGCAAAATGTGGTGTTAAAACTCCTTTCAAAGCTGCTTTCTCAGGTGCATGTGTTCTTTTAGCAATTTATTGTTTCACAAGTGCTTTCTATTATATTCCAAATGCAAGTCTTTGTGCAATTATTATTCATTGTGTTACTAACTTAATGGCAAGTTATAGAGTTACAACTAGATTATACATGTTTTCTCCAGTTGATTTCATTATTTTTATTGTAGGTGTTTTTATTACAGTTTTTGCTTCTATTGAAGATGGTATTTATTGGGCTTTATGCGCATCTGCTGCTAAATTATTATGGAATTTGTGTTTCCCAAATGGTGCTTTCATGGGTAGAATTAAAATTGCTACTATCAAAAATCCAATTATAACTAAAAGAAATAATATTGAGATTGGTGATAACATTTCAAGTTCAGAATCTGATATTTCCAATGTTGAAGAACTTAAAAATACTAATAACTTAGAAGTAACTAAACAAGTTAATACTTTAAATCAAGAATTTGTTTATAAATGGGTTCCAAATCCTAAAGATAGTTACAACCCCAGTTTGGTTCATACAAGATATGTCAATAATTATATTAATATCGAAAAACCTCCACCTAATGTTTTAGTTTATAGATTGTCAGAAAGTTTTATTTATACTAACAGTTCATTACAAATTGATCATATTATTTATAAAGTTAGGGAAAATTTTAGACCATTTAATTCAGATAGAGAACGTTTATGGTGTGAATATACCTTTGCTGAAAAAGATTGGAATTTCAAATCATGGAAAAATGGATCTAAATGGTTCGTCAATAAGTTATTACGTAGAAATCAAAGTGAAACTGATGATGATTATTTAGAATCAGCGGATGATGATTATATTACTCAAAAGAAAAAGATTGATGAAGCAAAGCCAGTATTAAAAGTTTTGCATTTAGATTTTTCACAAGTTGTAGGAACTGATTCAACATCTATTCAATCGTTATTAGATTTACAGAGTACAATTGATAATTATGTTGGTGCAGGATGGGAAATGCATTTTTCAGGTATAATCAACCCATGGGTTTTAAGAAGTTTGATCAATGCAGGTTTTGGACGTGACAGAGCATCATCTACATTTTCAGAAAATGAATATTTAAGAAAGAATTTTAAAAAATTGAATTTTTGGAGTGCAAGCAAAAACAAAGAAAACTTTAAAGACCAAAACATTAACGATGAAGAAAGAGAACTACCATTGGAAAATAAAGATGCTATTTCAACTCACCAAGAACCGCAGCATAGAACACTCTATTCTCTATATGATCAAACATTTGATGAGGAGATTCAGGTTGAAATTGAAGATGAAGACAAGAAAGCGGTTTTGTTCAATCAAAATGCACCTATTGAAATTAATGAATCGGTATACACTGGAGACTTGGAAGTTGGTATTAATGATAATGGTTTAATCGTTCCAATTTATAGTACTGAATACCCAAATTTCCATTTAGATATTCCCTCATATTCAGAATATGATAGTGTCGAATATTAATTTTAGATAAGTAATATAGATTTATGTATTTGTTTGTTTGTTTTATTTATTTCCATTTCCAGAATTTTGCGCTTTTAAGTTTTTAGTACAGCTATTTAATTAATTAATTAATACATTTATTTATGTATCTTCTAAAAAACATTCCCTTCTTGATACTAACATTTTTATTAATAAATAATATGCAAGGATGTCTCGCGTGTCAGAGAAAAACTGTTTTTTTCTTTTTTTTGAGACAGGGAGCGGAATGTAAACAAATTATTTTTTTTTTTTATTTTCATGACTTCTCTGTCTGTCACTTAAATTTCAAGTTCTAGGCTTTAAAGTGGCGAAAAGAAAAAAAAATGGAGTGGGAAGGTGAGATGCGAGAAGAGCCTTCTTAATCTTTGGAATTTGTTGAGCTGAGCATCAACTGTTTATTGTTAGTTTGAAGATTTAGATCTTTACTATCACCTTAGCTACCAACTTTTATCCATCCATATATATATATATATTACTCATAGGTACATTGAAGCTATTACATTTTAACTATGGATACTTTTATGACATTTATAAGCGGTGCCAATCCTGTTCGTAAGGATCGCTCAGCTGTGCAAGACACAAATAATAAGAAAAATATCAATAACAACAATAACACTTCAGATATTACTCCAAGATTAAATACGGATACAGAAGTTACTATGAGTGTAAATGATGCAGAAAATAATTATTTTGAAGATGACTTCCTTGACGAATTTTTAAATCCACAATATTTCGAGCAACAAAATGAACTTAATGACTTTACAGATAATAATAATAATAATAATAACAGTAACCATACTTCTAGTACTGATAATATCGATAACATAAATAATAATAATAACAATGACCATAATATTTTAAAACAGAATGATTTATTGCATAGTCCTAACAGTAGCTATGATGATAATATGAATGAAAGTCCAATGGATAGTATGACAGTTTTACCAGATGATCTTCAGTCAGCATTATCTTCACAAAATAATGAATCTAATACAATCAATTTAGCTGGAGAATTGAAAAAATATGAAGAATCCAAGGAACAATTATTGAATGTTAAATTTGGTTTAACTGCTGATTCCAGATATATTCATCATTCAAGTATTGGATTTTGTTACACTAAATCAACTCCTCTTATTAATCCAGATGATCCAGAGGTTACAACTACTGTATTACCACAAGAATATCATGATGCTTTATCACAAAACTTAGATTCATTCCCTTTTAAACTCAAGCTTGCAGATTTGCCAACACATTCTAGAGTTGAAACTCAAATCAAATTAGAATTATCTGTTTCACCTCCTCCACCTCAATTTTTATTGCATATTCCAAGAGATTCAGTCACTAAACCGAAGTTTACATTAGCAAATAATTTACTACCTGAATCAATCAAAGATTATTTACTATATTTGGACATTTTTGTTGTTGGCTCAGACAGTTTGAAATCAAAAGATGGAAAATTAAAAAGTTGTAACGTATGTAAACGTTGCATGAGAAGAGAATTGAAAAGGGCATCCAGGCGAAAAGCTGGATTGGTTGATGATTCATCAAATTGGGATATCAATTTACCAAAACGTGCAATAATTATTAATAGTAAAGAAATTGTTTCATTTCCAGCTCCAAATGGTAATTTAAATGAAAGAAAATTAGAATTATTATCAAGAATTGTTTGTTACTGTCGACACCATCAAGAAGTTGATGGTTTTCGAATACTCATTTTTTTGAAAGATAAAAACGGTAAAATTGTCGGTAGAGTAAGCTCTACCCCAATCTTAATTATGGATAGAAAAAAATCGGTCAAATCTGGCTCAACACCAAATATAGAGAAGAATAAAGAAGGAATACCAAGTTCGAGCTCAAATTTAAAACGTTCTTCGACTACAAGGTTGGCACATTTATCTCATGCAGAATCTTCGAGTGAGTTAAGCGTCGCAACATCTGTTTCAACTTCTGCTGTTACAAATTCAATTTTATCTGAATCTAAAGATAGCTTGACAAACACTATATCTAATTTGAATATAATGAATGTTCTATCGTCTAATAAGGCGGATAATTCTAATGATAATAATTCAAAAAAGTCTCAAACGGGAATGTTTTCATCTTTGTTTTCATTTGATCCTTCAAACATTTTAGGCGATGAAAATTCAAGGCAAGTTAAAAGACAAAAAAGACCATGGATACCATCTGAGTCAACAAGTTATTTTGAAACTATTAATCAACAAAGAGGAATCACATCAATGAATAACAGCCATAGTGAAGCATCAATTCTTGGTTTAAATAATTTGAATAATAACAATAGAACTGTCAAGAATTCTAAAGTTTCAATCAAAAAGGAAGCTATTTCACCATTGAGCTCTGATGCAATTTCACCGCAACATCATCTTCAGTCATCTGCAACTAGTGTGTTTTCTTTAACACCAGAACGTAAGATGTATGAAAAATCAGCTAACAGTTTAACAACTCCTCCGTTTAATGATGAATTAAATATGAACATCAATAATATAAAAGAATCTTCTTTGAATTCTGAAATTTTAGATGTGAACCTTGATATAAATATAGGTAATATGATAAACAACTTGAATAATAATCTTGATCATCCTGTCATTAGGAGAATTATACCCGCACAAGGCCCAATTAGAGGTGGAATAGAAATCACATTATTAGGTAGTAATTTCAGATCTGGTTTAACAGTTAAATTTGGTAGTAATATTGCATTAGCAACGCAATGCTGGTCAGACACTACAATTGTTACATATTTACCGCCTGCAAGTCAAGCTGGACCTGTTTTAGTTACATTTGAAGATCCCAACATTAATTTATCAAATTCAAGTGCACATCAAATATTCACTTATACAGATGATACTGATAGACAATTGATTGAATTGGCGTTACAAATTGTGGGATTGAAGATGAATGGTAAATTGGAAGATGCTAAGAATATTGCAAAAAGAATTGTTGGTAATAATCAAATTGATTCTCAAGGTGGACAAAATCAATCACAAACTCAATCACCAGCATCAACTATTAATCAACAATTACAACTTAACTGGATGGCAGTTGCATCGAATAAAATTAAAGAATTATCTAAGACATCACTTAATCATGAAGAAATTTTAATAAAATTTTTGAACATGATCAAAATCCCTAACTCACTAATATCAAGCCCAAATTGGGGAGTTTGTAATTCTGAAGGTCAAACAATGTTACATTTAGCAAGTTTTAAAAATTATACAAAGTTAAGTTATTTCCTTATTAAAAATGGATCAAGAATAGATTATAAAGACAGAAATGGATTTACACCTTTACATTTCGCATTTATCAGTGGAAACAGAAAAATGATTAATCTATTGAATAAGTTTAATGCTAATTGCATGAATAAATTAGACAACGGGGTTTTGTTAAGTGATATATCAGACTCTAATGTGTTAGATTTAATTAATGATAAGAATACCAATAGAAGGTTATCAACGGATTCAACAGATTTAGAACTTGAATATGTTAATTCTTTTGATGGCGGCATCAATGATGAAGGAAGTGAAGGAAGTGAAGGAAGTGAACCTGAAAATGAAGACCTTTCTTACGGTTATGATTATTACCAAATTAGTTATGGATCTAAAAGCTATTCCAAATCTCATTCACGTTTAAGTAAAACACGTAATAAATCACAAAATGTTACACAAGAAAACAAAGGGGATAGTTTTTATGATGAATATGAAGATTATGATGACTATGATTCAGACGCTTACAATGACGATTCATCTGACTCGCATTCAAATAAAATTTTTGCAGGTAAAAAGAAACTGGATAATACTAAAGAAGGTAATTCATTTGGTATTAATTTATGGGTTGCGATGAAAGAAGCTATCACAAATAAGATGAATGAATTTAGTGATGCACAATATAAAGTTCGTGGTATTGGAACCAAAAAACTAAGAAAGTCAAGTACTGAAGAGCTCAATTGTGAAAAAGAAGACGAAGAAGATATTTTACCGAAATATGACGATTTATTTCCTCAAGGTTCATCTTTGAGATCGTTAATTAATTTTCGTGGGTATGGTGGAGAGGATGATGATGGATATTCTAAAAAAGGAACTGTCACTTCTTGTAACAACGGCGAAGTTATTGAAGAAGTAGTCATAGAAGAAGATAAAGATAGTGATGTTGATCTAATCGCCATGAATTTACGTACATCCATCAATGCAGACACGAAACTTTTGTTTTTCTGGTTACCTTGTATGCTTCTGTTGTTACTAATTATCATTGGCTCCAATTTAAACATGATTAAGTTAGAAAACTTTCAACACTTTTCTTACTTTCTTGAAAAAGTCCGTGAATATGTTGGATCGTTTATGCTAGGAAAGGACCGTTTCACAAATTTGATTAATGAAAACATCAACTACGGACGAGAAAGGATGGAAAATCTTATTAATGACATGAACGGGGCAGTTATGACGGCAGTTGCAGGTGTCGGTAGGTAAGATTATATAATATTGTGTATTCGCTGTATACTCTGGTAACGGTAATCGATTTGTATTTAAAAACAATAAAAACAGACATATATACTCCGTTTCTCCGGCGCGGAGGGTGCCTTGTGGAAGAATCAGTCAGTCGGTTGCTTTGCCCATCACAGAAAACGCTTTGTTTGTGACAGATAAGTTAATTTTAGACATTTACATGAAGTATTATACTTAGCTTATTATTCCTCAATATACCTTTTTATTATAAAGAGTGATAAATAAAATAATTCATATAATATTAAATTAACTTAAACAGTGAGCCATGTCTTCATGGATAATGAGTGATGCATTAAGGCATCAAATATACAAATATGCAAAACTACCACAAACAGGTGTTTCACTTCGACAGATGGTTCAATTTGGACCAAGACCGTCACAAGGAACTTTATTTCATGCGTCATATTTTGCGGTTCATGAACTCCCCATTAGATTGAGTCATCGAGTCAGAGAATTAGAAAATTTACCATTGGGATTGAGTGAAGAGCCAAGTATTAAATTAGTTCGTGATTGGTATGCACAGAGTTTTGAAGAACTTATGGAAGTTGATGAACCTGCTTTATCAGAAGATATGCGTGATTTATTATTAAAGCATAGAAAAGATGATTCATTTTGGGAGAATAATTTGCTTTTTAATGATGAGCTTGAATCAAAACGTAAACCTCAGGATAAGGATAATTTTATCTTTGATGATGATGGAATTTTCATCAATAGAAAAAAGAAAAAAATTTCAAATGATAATGAACAAATAGAAGCTAATTTCAATAAAGTTGAAGATACTACAAAAAATGATGATTCGTTGATTAAAGATTGGGATTCATCATCAGCAAATGGATCAGGATTAAAAGAAATTGATGAAATTGATAGACCACTAGGTTTGAAGACCTATTTCCAAAGTTGTCCAAACGATATTTTATACCCAAAAGAAATTACTGATTATAATAAATTAGTTACTAAAACATTGATAAAAATTAAGAGAAGACATGATGCAACTGTTGCAACATTAGCAAGAGGTGTTCAAAATTGGAAACAGAAGAACAATTACAAATATTTAAATAGTCCAATTAATCAATTCTTGGATAGATTTTATATGAGTAGAATTGGTATTAGAATGTTAATAGGTCAGACAATTGCAATCAATCAGCAATCTGAAAAAAATATGCAAAATGATGATTATGTTGGAATTATATGTTTACATTGTAATATAAAAGAAATTCTGCAAGATGCAATTGATGCAGCTAGATTTGCATGTGAAGAACATTTTAATATAATGGATGTACCAAAAGTTAAATTGTATTGTCCTTCGGACTTAACATTTAGATATGTTCCAGGTCATTTAGTTCATATGTTATATGAAACATTAAAAAATAGTTTAAGAGCAACAATTGAACACCATAGTAAATTAAATCCAAATACTGATTTAGATGATATTAAATATCCACCAATTAAAATTATTGTTGCAAAAGGTGATGAAGATATTACAATTAAAATATCTGATGAAGGTGGCGGAATACCTAGATCTGCAATTCCTTTAGTTTGGACTTATTTTTACACGTCTGCTGAAAAACAATTAAGAGACGATGATTTACAAGATTTTACTAATAATCATAAAGTTCCATTCATGGGTTTAGGTGTTGGTTTACCACACTCACGTTTGTATGCAAGATATTTTTCTGGTGATTTAAAATTAATTAGTATGGAAGGTTATGGTACTGATGTGTATCTTCATCTTAATCGTCTTAGTAGTTCCACTGAGCCATTACAATGAGCTACTATCGTATTAGATATAGATATATATATATATATATATTATTTTATGATTTATATGAATTTAAATAAAGAAACGTAAAAAATATGAAAAATCATAAGTTAAAAACGGCAACGGTTGTAAACCTAGTACCAGACAAATATATCTGACTTAACTTTTGATTCTAGAAATTAATCCTATTTTTTTTTTATTTCTTGTTGTTGAGATAAAATGTTCGGTCGATCGACGCTAGAATTTTTCAAATATCTGCTATTAAAACAGGTTTAAATTGATTCTCTAATATTGATATTGGGGTAAAAACAAGAAGATGTATGTAAATTGGGATAAATTTGATTTAATTAGTATCCCAAATTAAGACAAAGGCAACATATGGCTACTAGTGTGTTATCGCCCTTTAATATATTTGTACGACAGTGTCGAAATTGTCGTTCTTTTGTGAAATTTCAAAGATTTCAGTCAAATGTTACAATACCGATCTTAACACAGAAATTAACATCAACAAATCAAAAATCAAGTCAGCTTGATGAATATGAATTAGACGATCCAATCTTTTATGAAAAAAACTTTGATTTTTTAGATGATAGAAAATCATCAGTGTTTGAACAAGATAAAATATTTCGAAATTCACAGTTCCGATCATTAAGATTGTCAGAACATGGATCATTAATTCAACATGAAGATAATTCAAATTCAAATAATCACTATAATAATATTTTGGGAATATATGAAGATGAAGAATTAAATCTTGATTATTTTCAACATAACACCGTAGAAAATCAATTGAGCAACAACAGTAAAGGAAGTTTCATACGATCTTCTAAACCAAAAAATATTAATGAATTAAAACGTATTAAGCAAATTAATAAACATAATGATTATAAAATTGAGGAGAGTTCCATAAGTGAGTTTTATGAAAATATTATAAAAATTGAAAATTCACTTCATGAGTACGATTATAAAATACCAGAATTTCCTAAAGAATTCAATTTACCTACATTAAAAGAATATTTAAAACAAGTTAATTTAATTAATTGCAATTTTGATATTGATGGTAATGAAAAATTAGTTTTTTTTCAAATGAAAGCATTAAGTAATAATATTTGTAAATTTGAAGGTATAGCAGATAATGAAATAATGCATGAATTAATTAAATATTTTGCAAATTATAGAATGATACGAAGTTGTTTTGAAATTTTAGACAAATTTGAAAAAATTGGCATTGTTCCAAACAAAGATACATTACATTTATTGATTTTTAATTTAAAAAAAATTTCTAGTTTTAAGTCAAGAAATGAATTATTAAAATTATATTTAAATTTTGCGTATAAAAGATGGCAAATTTCAACTGATATAACAACTAGAATCCTTATATCAACAATTTTACAATCATCAAAGGAAAGACTTAGTATGGAAAAAATATTGATCAATGAAGGCGTTGACTATAAGTATCTCAAATGGAATATTTGTGAAGATTATATAAATATTGAATTGGATAAAAGACCAAAAATGGTATTTAAAAAGTTCCAGAGATTCCTAATAAAGAAGAAAATTATCCAAGAGACAATTGAAGATGTTAAAACAGCATTTAACATTTATGTAAGGACTTTGGCATTTAGAAATCAATTAGGTAAAGCGATTTATGAAATTTCAAAAAACGGAAAGTTGGCAAATTTTCAAAACTGGTATGATTTGGTTGCAGAATTAATAAGTAAAAATGATTTTTGGAATGTTTTGGCAATTATTAACCATGTACAAAAACAAAAAGATGAAAAGAGTTTTTTTAAAATCGCTTTATTAGTTGTTCAGAACCGTAATAAACTTTATGAATTTTTTCTCAGACATGATCTTAGATCAGATTATAATAGCAATAAGAATATTACCAATAAAGAACTTGCACAATATATGTCTAATGGTGTGATGGAATTGTTTGAAATTTGGTGTAATAGAGAATTCAAACACGTTACTAGATTTTCAAAAGGCTTAGATGATTCTGCTATGAAAAGCAGGATTATAGAGGATTTGCAGATGATACATTTATGGGAAGCAGAACCTGATTACAAACATTTTAGTGTAATCACAAATAGCGCTATGAATACTAATTCCATGTTTAAATTATGGAATGTATTAGAACTATCCACTGAAAATTCTCAACTACAAGGTAACATTATTGACCCACTGTTGTTTCCTTATAAATGACCTTTATAGAATATATAGAATATAGAATTTATGATGTTAATGTATTTGTAATGTATAATGTATAATGTATAATGTATAATGTATAATGTATAATGTATAATGTATAATGTATAATGTATAATGTATAATGTATAAAATGTAATAATAACCATCTTACGTAAAGTGTATACACTACAATTCACTATACAATCTACAATACGAACGATATACAATGCACATACATGAAATTTCTCACAAGAAAAAATCTCGACAATTAATTTTCCAGAAATTCATGTCACCTTTTTTATTATAATAGTAATCACTATTCAATCTCTTTGGTAAGGTATTGGGTTTCAATATAAAAATTTATAATATTTAAAGCAAAGATGTTAAGACAAGCAGTTAGAAGTTTTAGCACTAGCCGTACTTTTTTACAGTCTTCTTGCAAGGAAGGTACTAAGATCGACTTGAACATTTACAAAAATGGTAAACCAATTGTTGCATTAAAAGACGAAGAATATCCTGAATGGCTTTGGGGATTGCTTGACAAGGATTTACAACTTGAACAATTAAAAAAGGAAGATCCTTTTAGATATAATAGAAAAATCATTAAGAAGCAAAATATTGCTCGTATAAAGATGAAGAATTTTATGCAAAATATGTAATTTTATTGATCAAGAAAATGTTTCTAATCCATGTATATATCCGAAAATTTTACACATTAATTACTTTATTTTATTTGGAATTTATGTATTTGTGTATATTTAATAATAAACTTATATTAGAATTATATCGATTTTGTAGATAATAATTTTCAATATATATATATATATATATACATATAATAATGTATATTACTAGTAGGTAGTTAGTTAGTTAGTTAGTTAATTAGTCGAGCATGAATCGTTGAAATTTCAAATTTTAATACATGCTTCTAGATTTGAAGAGTTTGATATTTAAGTTATAGAAGTACATCTTTGCCAAAATAATTAAAACAAATCAAGATGTTTAGAAAAATTGGAGGTCATATTAGTAGTTTGGGTGTGAAGATTAGAAATCCAATTATTTTAAAGAGAAGTATTATTGCAGGACCAACCAAAACTGGATCAAATAATGGTTCTAATTTGAAACAAAATTCTGGTAATAATAATAAAAATAATGAATCGTCTTCTCCATTTGATTCTTCATTCACTTTTCAATTATTTTTACTTGTCGGTGCAATGGGTGCAGGTTATACATTAGGTAAAACTAGTATCTTAACATCACCTCCAGCAACCTTATTTCCCTCTGGATCAACTACTTCATTTGATACATTAAAAGACTATGAAAAAGATGATAAAGAAAGAGAAAATAAACAGTACGATATGTTTAAGAGATGTGCATTAAGAATTTTAGAGAATAAAGGTATTAACGTTGATATGAAATATGGTAAAAATGAATCCTTATTTGATGAAGTATTTTGTAGTGAAGATATTTCACAAATTATGAATGATGAAGATAGTATGGCAAATGTCTTTTTTGGTAAAGATCCAAAAGAATGGAATGATAAGAAATTTATTTGGTATCCAGAAACAACAGAAGACGTATCAATTATTTTAAAAAATTGTGATGATTTTAAAGTTCCAATTAATAGTAAAAGCTCAAGAATCCAGACATCTGGATTGACATTTCAAATTGATTTTAAAAATTTTAAATTCAATGAAATTGATGATAATAATACTAATAATGATGATAAGATTGAACTTACTTTTAATATGAATAATGAAGAAATTAATAAAAGATTAAATAAAAATAAAATTGTATTAAATAATAAATTAAGTGCATTGGATTTATTTTTCATTGGAGCTGGTGTAAAGTTATCCTACAGTAACAACAAATTAATAAATAATCAATTTGATATTAATGATATTAATGAAATAGAATGCGTTTTACCAGATGGAAAGATTCTTAATGTTAAGAACGATGTCAACGATAAAGATGAATATAAATTATATAACTTATTGAACGCTTTTCAAGATGATTTATGTTTAATCACTAAAGCAATTATCAATAAAACCCATAATGATAATATGTCAAATGAATATGCTTCTGATTTAGTAGTTATTGGATCAAATGACATAACTAAACTGAATGATATCATTAAAGAATTAAAACAAAAATTAAGCAATGAAGAAATTTCTATTATTGATAATAATGGATGCAATGAAATCAATGAAAAATATGGTAATTATAAAACATTTGCAATTACTAAACTTGAAAATAATATTTTAAGCAAATTAAATAAGAAATTTAGCAATACTCAAGAATACAATGATACCATCAAAATCCAACGTATCAATCTTAAAGAAATTTACGGTTTAGGCGCCAATGGATCTGGATATTTAACCGATAAAATAAGTTCCGAAAGGGCAGTCATTGTCAAAAAGAATATATCAGATACTGTTTCTCATACATTGTATGTAGCAGATCCAAAAGATGAATGTGCTGTTGTTGATCAAACAAGTACTAACAGAGATCTTTTGAGAAGACTCAAACTTGCTATTGACAGTAATCGTATTTTAAATAGGAATGCTAACGTTGCAGTACAGAAACCCCAAGAATGAATTAGTCTCAAAAAGCTTTAAAAAAGCATTATTGTTACTTTGATATCTATAATTAGATTGCATGTATCACTTGATGAGAAGATTCCCTGTCCTATTTGCCTAGAGGTTACAAAATATTTAACTATTTTCTGTTTCCATTTAAATTTAGATCGTCTGTTAACTATATTATAATCCTAAACTTGTACATATATATATATATTATTATTATCATTAGAAATCAACCATGTTAGATGTAAACAAGTATAATCTGTAGTTATGCCGGCGATCTCAACGGACCTACACTCTACTACACCCAAGCATTCAAAAATCCTGAGATTATCTCATGAAAATATTCACTTTTTTAGGCGCTGTTGAGGAAATCTATTTTGCATTCTCTGCATTCCTGAATATATCATGTTCTTTTCATGATATGAAGGGTACCCTGATAACAGACAGACAGCTAAGAAATCAGTTATTCTCTCATAAGTGACATCCAATTACTTATATCACTAATATTACGGTTAACAATTGACATTGATCAATACTATTCCCACTTCTTCTTTTTTCAGAAGTTTACAAGGAAAGTATATTAATTTGCCTAACAAAAAAAATTATAAGATATTTTATTTCATATTTATCAGCATTAAATAAAGATAAAACTGTTAAATTTTTTAAAAAATAGAATAAAATAATAAACAAGTGAATAATGTCAAACACTCAAAACCAAGATTTCTTTTCAAATAATGAACAGGCCAATACTGGCTCTAACATTTCTCCATTGGAACCGAATTTAATCACTGTTGATTCGGCATTATTTGTTGATTCGAAGAATATAGATGAAACACCTTCAAGTACAAATGTGAATGATATAAATCCTCCATTAGATGCTAATAGTAAGGTCCATACCCCAGTTGTTGTATCTCCATTAAGTTCATCAGCATCATCTCAACATATTCAAAATGTAACACCATTAAATCCTGATAAAAGTTCAATCACTCAAATAAATGCTCCTGAGACTTACACTTTAGCAAATTATAAATCTTCATATCCTAATGAAAAATATCCAAAAATTTCTCAAATTGATGATAAACCTTTAATTGCTCAAGATGATTTATTAGATGAGATTAATTTAGAAAATGCTGAATTATCCAACGATATCGCTTACCTTGATGAAAAGGATTCATTAAAATCAATTTCTGATGTTGAAAAACAAATAACACAATTAATTCATAGTAACACAACTACAACAGGAATGGATACCGAAAATCTTAATAATAAAATAACAGTTGGAAAAAAAATTGATTCAAATGATAAATCTTTAACATCTTTCAAAAAACCAAAACCAAGGAAGTCAACGACAAATGTCTTACAAAAACGTCCAGCATTTGTTGTAAAGCTATGGAAAATGATTAATGACTCTTCAAATTCACAATATATTTCATGGATGAAAAATGGTAAAGCTTTCCAAGTTAATGATAGAGAAAATTTTATGAAATATGTTTTGCCGAAGTATTTTAAACATAATAACTTTGCTTCTTTTGTGAGACAGTTAAATATGTATGGATGGCACAAAATTCAAGATGTCACTTCAGGCTCACTGACTAACCCTGACGAAATATGGCAGTTTGAAAATCCAAACTTCATTAAAGATAGAGAAGATTTATTAGATAACATTGTTAGAAATAAACCAACAAAAGATAATGAAGATGAAGATGTTGATATTAAACACCTTCTTGATCAATTAGAACAAATGAAAAGAAATCAATTATTGATATCAGAAGATTTGAGGAGAGTTAGGCAAGATAATGAAATGTTATGGAAAGATAACTTTATTGCTAGAGAACGTCATAAAATTCAATCTGAAACTTTAGAAAAGATCATGAGGTTTTTAGCAAGTATTTATGGTAACAATACATCCAAACTATTAGAACAAATGAACAACCCTAATGCCACTGAATTTGTGGAATTTAATGGACCCTATGGACCAATGCAAGGTGCCCGTACTGATAATTATTATTCCCCCTTAAATACCAATAATGCTAATAATAACAGCAATGATTTAGCAATGCAAATTCAACGTTATGCTGATCCAAACATGATGCAGCATCAAAATTATCCTCAACATCGTCATAATCATTCACATTATCAACATCAAAATCAACGATTAAATCATAATCTATACCACCAATCAAATCAACAACAAATTGATCAGCCAGCCTTTACTGGAGGAATTAATAATTATGATCATCATCCTTTCCAACATCCAACTCATTCCTATAGTCAACAAAATGGAACATATCCTCCTCAAACTTATTCTAAAAGACAATTACTGATTACAAATAAGTCTGATGGTAGGCTAAGTAGTTCTTCAATTTCCAAAAGTAATAATTCATCAAATGAAATAAGAATGACTAATCTTGGTTATGAACCAACTGCATCTGAAAATGGAGATAGTTCCATCCAGGAGATTCGTAGGGGCCCAGAAAACAGAAACAGTGAAAGTTACAAACATTATATTCAACAAATTCCTGATTATGTTGATACACCAAGGCAATTTTCTGAACCTAGCAATTCATCCAATCAAAGCTTTAATAATTTTCTTGCTCCTACATTAACAGAGGATAATAACAGAATAAAATATTTGTCTTCATCTGCAGTTCGAACGCCAATATTGCAACTTGGAACAAATGATCCGAGTAATAAAATTACTACTAAGGATAATAATAAGACGAAAACTAGTGAGTCTAAATTTCCAGAGCAGTATGTTCAATATGATGATTTACCGCAAATTTCGCCATTAACTCAGATTCAGCCAACATCGTCAATGTCACAATTACCACCATCTCAAGTTACTATCCATGACCAGATTCCCCAAAACATAGCTCAACCATCGGACGAAAAAAATACGATTACTTTTCCAATTTCTCCTTCTATACCTTCAAACTCAACAAATGCTTCTCTGATGAAGAATGGTGCTGGAGAATCAAATCCATCTACAGATAGTGCTCAACTGATGGGTAATATTCATCAACAATTACATAAAAATCAAGGTGCATTAAAACAGGTTAATGATTGGTTAAATAAATACAATGATACTTTGGATCCAGACATGCCTTTAGCTGATAATTTTGAAGTAGAAGACTTTTTGCAACAACCGTTAGATATTGGTAGTACCCCAACTGCAATTGATTTCAATAATCTTGATAATTTTATTTCTGCTGATACACCAATTCAAACACCTGTTTTATCAACTCCACAACTAAACGTCCCCGTTACGGGTTTGACACCATTAAATGGGAACCAGGCAACTGAAGTTGTGTCTACTGCGTCTCTAAATCAATTGGATTCGAAAAAGAGGGATTTTAATAACTTAGATTTGAATGATTCAGCGATAAATTCAAACTTTACAAACGATGGTAATAATGGTAACACAGTGTCAAACAAAAGGTTTAGACCATCGTAATTCTAATATTAAAATAATTTTTGTTTTAGATTAGATCTCTTTCATTTTATTTCATTTTTGCTACATATTTCGTATTTAAACTTTACTTTTTTTGTTTCTTTCTTCTTGGTGTCTAATTCGTTTTTCTAATATAGATATTTCTCAATTTTAATATGCTTCGTATAACAGTAATTACGATTAGGTGACTATTATTCGCATTTATGATTTTACCTTATTAAATTAAATAAAACACAAAACATTCTATAAATTCATCAGTTAGTTTGGTTAATTAATTTTGCAATCTGAATAAAACCTTTCGAATTTTTTTCAAGTTCAAAAATCGGTTTATCATTCCAAACCAAATTTTTGAAAATTTTGTTTTTCAAAATTTTTGTTTCTTTTGTTGTTATATTGAATGTATTTTCCAAATTATGTAAACTGCAATAATCATTTAAGTATGGGATGGTTTTGGAGTTAATAAATCCTGATTTTTCTTTATCTTTAGGATATACTAATCTGACTAAATTTAACCAATTTGGAAAATATTCACATTCAACTAAGTAAACATTTAAAAGCATACTCTTTAAAATAAATGAAGAATTGACACCATAGTGAACCCAAAAATAATTTGAAAATGCGAAAGCAAATCCTAATTGGTTATTTTTCAAAAAATGATTCATAAAGGTAACGAATAAACTCGAAGTATGCAAATCTTTATATTTTGAAGCCTCCACTAATTCCCATGCTTCAGTAATTCTATCGTCTTTTAAATAGCAAGCAACCAATTGATTAAACAAAGAACTCGATAAATTTCCATTTTCATATGAAATTTCTTCTTTCTCGTATATTTCTATAATTTTTTCAGGTGTAAAATAGTCTATAATAGATGAAAGGGAAGTTAAAATTGGAGTTAAAGGAACGTTAAAATCTTGCATCATTTCAATCATTTTTACTTTTGGTTCTGGATTTTTAAATGAATTGAAAATATAATAGAATGTATTATCATTTACAGTAGTTCCTTTTTCTTTTAAGTTTTCCAAACGTTCAATAAAAAGTCTATAATTAGATGGTCTTCGATTTGGAGATAATAAAACATTATCAAAATCTATGTCTTGTTTAATTTCTGCTTTTACTTTCATATTTGTTAATGTATGAAATTTGTCTCTATCATTCGCAGTATAATGTTGCACCAAAACAATTTTCAAAAAATTTTCTTTATTCAAGTAAGCAGGATTTGAATCAACTATGTTTGCTAATAACTCATTGATTTGGTGGGTTAATTGTCTTGGATATTGATAATTTGTCAATTCATTAACATAATTAACGATTGATTCTTTGTCAAGCTCAGTTGGTAAACGTGGAAGGTTTTTCCTTCTTGGCAAATCAGTATAATTGACATATTTATATTCAGATTTATTTATCGGTATTTCTGACATTGATTGTAATAGTTCCAAGATTGTTTCTTCATCAATATTGGTCATAAAATGAGATTTTCCAAGCATACGATGATTAAATAGTGGAGAAATTAAAGGTATGTCAGATGAAGGTTTAAAAGAATTATATCGTCTTGCCTCCATGGGGAGTCTAATCTTCCAAACATTTCTACTGAGTATAGATGCAAGAAACATGTTTGTTCGTTTTTTCTTTATTCTTCTCTGATGATTTATACAAAGAAAGTTTGATAGTTTAAAATGTAATTGTCAACTAAAAATTTCCTAAAATGGAAAGTAAAGAAACCTCGTTGGTGCACGGGGTTATTTTATTATTTTTTCTCTCTTTTGAAATTGCTGCTTTCGGTTTTCGAAATATCTTTATGTAATGAAGTTGATAATGAAAAGGGTGCAAAGAAGTAAAAGGTTTCATACACTTAAAGGACATCATCAGCCTCCGTATACAACAATGGTTTTGGAAAATTTGCCACCACGTAATAAATCACAAAGACTAATTGAGAAAAAGCAAAAATTGAATTTGGAAGCAAAACATGCAAAACGTGTGATATCAGATGCTCAAGAATCTGACATCTGCCTTGGTTTAAACGAATTCACAGATTCTTTACATGCGTTTCCGCAAGATATTATTAGTTATTTTACATTATTAAAAGAAATAGAAGCAAAATGTGTGTATACAATGCCACATTTGCAAGCTTATATTAAGAGATTTTTAACTATGAGAAAAGATCACCCAAAGAGAGGACTACTATTAACTAGAATAAGAGATTGTATAAAAGAAATCATGCCTTGTTTGGAAGAAAAAATGCACGTTGCTACGATTGCATCCAATCAAGTGAAAAAATATGTTAATAAAATGGATCAAGCTTATGATATCATTATTAATCATGAAATACCAGAAATTATCAGAATCGGTCCAATGTGGGAGCCTTGTATGAAAGTAAGTGAGCCTAAAACTGCACATCAACAACGTAGCGAAAGTAGAAGGGAAGCACTGGCTGCAAAGAAGGCAAAGAATGGAAGCACTTTTGAAGAGGAGTATGACAACACAGCTGCGGAAGATTCAGCAGCACCATTAAAAAAGAATGCAAAAGTCAAGAAGGAATCAAGACCTCAACAAAACTCAAATGTAAATACACAAATAAATAGTACCAGTAATGCTACTTCAAAGAAAAGAAAAACTGGTGCCGGAAATGTTGATGACGAGTACAACTATGGAAAGCAAATTAGTTATAATACAAATGGAAAAAATGGAAATAGTAATAG
>JAMAJE010000258.1:0-22765 GCA_023629255.1 Pichia sp. PB3310
TGCTGTACTTCCGCCTAGTGAACGCAATATGGCCAATCAAATTAGAGGTCAATATTTATAATCACTATATAAACGACTTAAATATTTTTAAAATAAAAATTCGAAGAAAAATATAATATATTTTGTTCTTTTTGATAAAATACTAAATTTTATAAAGTAATCTAACGTAACGTAATAATTAATTATAACATTAATTTTAATTAACATATACATACTGTAAAAAAAAAGAGAGAGACAAAAAATTAAATTTTGAGATTTGGTTTTTCTCTATGAGTAATGAAATATATATACCACACCATACCAGATGCCATCATGTTAGTCTTGATGTAATTATTAATGCACATTTTTTCATCTTTATAAATATACTTTACAATATACAAATGGCTGATAATATTAATAACACATTAAGAAATAATGGGATTACAGGTGGTGTATTTTCCTTTTCATTAAATGACCTTTTCAATAATCCCGATACTAATAACAATAATGCAAATAATGATAGGAATAACAATAATCCACCTCCTATTTCTTTTACATCATTAGGGGATACAATAGTTAATGCAATAAATAGTAATAGAAATGAAACAAACCCACAAGGAAATGGAGGAAATAATTTACCAGCAATTCCAGGTACTGATATCGCAGGTATAATTTCTAATATTGTTAATAGTTTTAATAACATTTCACCAGGTAATATACATCAACGTAGGGCAACACAAGAGGCTTTAAATTCTTTAAGACCTTTGAACTTAAATGAAATTCCTCAAATTGAAGGAAATGATCATTGTCCTATATGTTACGATCCGTATGTTGAATATTCAGCAGATGGAGAGAATGAAAATGAAAACATTAATAATGACCATAATGATCACAGTGATCTTAATATACCAAAGATTGAAGAATTGAATGATACTCCCTTTGATGGATATGATTTTATGGATCCATCAATTATGTTTCCTGCTATCGAAACAGCAACTTATATAAATACTTATAATTTACAATCTGAACCTGAATTTTCAAATATTACAGAACAAGAAGAATCTGCTACAAATAATAAATCTGAAAATGATCTTCATTATGCAGTTCAATTACCACAATGTAATCACATATTTGGACGTCCTTGTATTGTTGAATGGCTGCAATCAAATATTTCATGCCCATTATGTCGTCGAGAAATTGTTCCTGAACAAACAGAACAAACTAATCCTCATGATTTGTTTTCTGAATTAAATAATACAATTACTGGAATTAATTCTACAACCAATAATAATAATAATAATAATAATCAAGAACGTACATATTATTACGATACTGCAATTACAGAAACTTATGTTCCAATAGATTGGACTGCGCCTCCATCAATGGGATGTTTACCATTAGATCCTCCGTTATCTATGCCTGTACCAGGAATTGGAATGTCTTCAGGTAGAAGAACAGGAAGAGATCCATGATCAATAGATGTATGGTTAACCATATATGTTCTGAGACTTTATTATGAAGGTTATTATTTTACATCTTAGTTGCACAGGATTTCTAAATTCAGTATTCGTTTCGTTTACTATAAAAAAAAGCATTTTATAATTATTCTTCTAATTAATGATAAATCAGATTAGTTTAATTTATAGCTTGGGGTTGATTATAGTTTGATTATATTTTGTATATATTTAAATGATAGGGGTAAAATCCCAATTATATTTTTCCCCGGTAAATTTATAAAATTGATAGGGAACTGTTTTTCTTTTATAAATTGCCCATTAATTTTAGTTTTCTGAATTTTTCCCCACAGAAAATACAGAAGAAAAGTAGAGGTTATTACTAATACAACATATGATATATGATATATGATATATGATATACATACAGTATGCAGTATGCGCTATATGAATGACATATAACAAAACAACATGCCATGCATAGTAAAATAAATATGCATGCACGAGCTGGTTGTATCAGTTGATAAGCGTTGTGTTTTTTTTTTTGTTATTGATCAATTATCAAGTTGACAGCTGGTGACAGATACTTTTTTTTACCTATTACTTTCTGTACAAACAACAAATGGATAAAAATATCATTGATACATCTGCATCAGTAACCGTCGGTTTAGCATCATTAAAAGTTTCTAAAACAAAGACACCAAGGAAAGGTCGTGATAATCAATTATACAGCAGCAAAGATAATTCAAGATTAGTGGCTGGTGGTATTATACTTGACGATCATCATGAGAAAGTATTGATGATTTCGTCTTCTAAACATCAGGATAAGTGGATTATACCCAAAGGTGGGATTGAGTTGGACGAAGCTGATAATTTTGGTAAAACTGCATTAAGAGAAGTATGGGAAGAAGCTGGTGCAATCGGTACAATCACTAAAAAATTACCTGTAATAAAAGACCATAGAATTGGTTCAACTGAACCATTAGATTTCCCATTATGTGAGTTCCATTTTTATCAAATGAAATTATTACAATTGGATATTCAATGGCCTGAATCCGATCATAGATTAAGGAGATGGTGTACTTATCAAGAAGCTAAACATGAATTGCTCAAGTCTAAAAGACCTGAATTGTTACAAGCATTAAATGATTCAGATATACTTAAAGGTGATTTAGAAATTTTAGAATATGATAAAAATAATCATTTAACTGATGCCCAATTAGATAATGACCATGAATATGAACATATATAGGGGTCATACATATACATATACATATATATATATATATACTAATGTAACAATATAACATTTAAGTTTCTAGAAAGGTATATTTTTTAAACATCTTAATTCCAGTATCACCAACAAGGCTAACTTTATTTAAATCACCATAAATTACTTTACACTGTTTTCCAAACAGTTTACTAAAAATAACAATCATTGGTTTCAACATAATTCCATTTCTGAATTCTCTTCTCTCCTGATTAGAGCTTGATAAAAAAATAGGACCCCAAAGGTTCATTCTTGAAGTTGACTCAACGCTTAGTTTAATAATTCGAAGTTGACTATAGTACCCTTTATCAATAATATCTTGATGGAAAATCCATGTTGCATCTATGCCAAATATTCCTATATTTTGAATGTTTTTTTCACTTTTCTTAATCATCATTGCTAATTCATATCCAAGGAATAATAGTGTTGAATTAATCGAACATGCTTTTAACGTGTCATGTAATAAAATGTCTTGTTCTTTTTCATACCCTTGTTTAATTAACTTTTTAATTGATTCAACCGTTATCCCAAAGCTTTCACATATTTTTCTCTGATTCCATTTACTTTTATTAATAATTGTAATCATTTTTAAAGATAATTTAGACGTCGTTTCCATTGAATTGTAAAGTTGGTTCCTCCAAAATTTTTGTCTAATTAATTTTTCAGAAGATGGAGTTCCCTTTAATGAGCCTGTAATTATAAGTTCAAATACAATAACAGTACTGGGAATATTGTGAATTATTGCAGCTATGGATATACCATTATGATGTTGAATATGCAACTTTCGAAGCCTATCCAGCTTTTTGATACTATTAAATGGAGTAATTACAAATTTGGATCCGATCCCTTGTTTTACTAATGATTTCATACTTTCAAAATCATTTCCAATTTCCAAACTGGAAAACAAATCCAAATCCATCCAGTTGGATCTAACAATTCCATCCTTCGATAAGCAAACTTTATGATGGATCCTTGAACATAGGTATTCCTTGACAATAAAAATGTGAAGCAACTCAGGGACTCCCTGTACAAATGAAAGCAAATCTTTGTTGCTCTGAATATGTTGTAAAGTTAATATGACTATTTCTACAGGCCAATACTTTATAGAGCAATGCATTTATTGTATTCAAAACTTATAACAGACACATATTCGTTAAAGCTAAATAATAAATGTTCATAGCTCATCATTTTAGTCAGATAAAATGCCTTATTCGTGAATTACTGATATATTTTTGGAGGGCATCGACCTAATAGCTTGCTACCTACAAAAATACATCAAGGTATATATATCCAAATAAAGAAAAGCTTATAACAACCCCATTTTATTAAATAGATAATCATTGATACTAAATTAAGTCTTTATTAATTCATTAAATCGACTTCGTGTACAAATGACATAAATAAAGAATAAATAAATAAGCCTATCTATAAGACTATGAACCAAAATTAGGTTAATTTGCTAAAGAAAAAACATCAACTGAAAACATCTATAGACGCTGTAATTCTTCAACTAAAATATTATCTAAAAGGTTGCCAACAATGCCATATACTCCTCCAACTATTCCTTTTACTACATCTTTGAAAACTACATTATGTACAACATCTGATGTTTTTAATAATATAGTATATCTTTCCCTCTCCGCAGTTACAGGAGAAGTCATCTCTAATGCATATTCATTATCTTCTGGTTCATCTAATTCAGGCTCATATGGCTTTAATTCTTGATCATCGTATGATGTTTGCTTGTGATATACTTTTAAATCACCATTTGAATCTTCTTTAATTCCTTCTGCAAATTCAATACTTAAATCAACCACAGTTCTTATAAGGGTATAAAGTACAGAAGCAATACCGGTTGGTTTATTCAATGTTTGTAATTGGTATTCAATTTCTTCATTATTTGATGTATTAATAATATTTGGATTTTGCAAATATTCATTTTTATATAATGATAATAAGCCAATTAAAAATAATTTTTTGATTTTTGGATCAAATGAATTTTTAGCATATTTAATTAAATTTGTTAATAAAATGTAAAATTCATAAGCATTACCAATATTCTCTAATAGTAAGTCTGATCTATCAATCATCATATGTAACATTGGTAAACTGATTTTAATTTCACAATATGGACTATCTGTATCTCTAATTAAATATTCAATCATTTCATTAAACAATTTACTTCTAATTAAATTTGAATAAAACATTTCTTTATTTGTATTTGTATCCTTTTGAATAATAGCAATTTCAATAATTGAACTTGTTAAAAATACGGAATCATCTCTCATAGTTTTCAAATATCCTGATAATATTTCAAATACTTTCAAACCAACATTATTATTAAAAATTTCAAATGAAATAAGATAATAACTTCTAATAATTGATAAAATTAAAGGTAAAATTTCAGTAAAAGTGATTAAAGCATTAATTAATAATTCAAGCATTTCAGAATCTAATAATTTACTTGGTAAGATTGCAGATGAATCAATTGTCTTCATTATACTTGACCATAATTCTAATCCATCTTCACATAACAAACTATAATAATCAGATTTTGGATCACAACAATAAGGAATTAATGGTATAACTATTTCATGAATTTTATAACTATTTTTATTTAATGCATTAACTAAATCTTTTAAAATTCTCAATAATGAATTTTTAATGATCATTTCATTTGGATTATTTGAGTTTTCCCATAATATTGGAATAAGTTTGACAATATCAATAAGTATATCATCTTCGATTAATGGAGTATTTCTTTCAATTAAAATTGATAAAAAGCTTAAAATAAATGTTTTACATTCAATTGTATTTGAAGAATTTAATAATGATAATGATTGTTGGATAATATTATTTGTAAATGGAATAAAAGTACGTTTCCTAAATTCCCAATCATCGATTAAGTATTTTAATGTTTGTATTGCTGTAAGTTTAATAATAGCATCATTATTTGGATCCGATAATAGTGTTGATACAAACTCATAAATTTTAATTCGAATTTCTGAATCTGTTTTTTCATCTACCCATTCATTTATAATTAAACATACCCTACGTTTAATTAATTTAGAATTAACTAAATCATTGTTGTTTATTGCTTGAGGTATAAAATAGTTAATTAGCATTTGATTGAAATCACATTTTGATTTAATAGAGTTTGAACTCAATTCAAAGATACAAAGGATTGAATCTTTTGTAATTGCATCTAAATTTGAAGTGTTTAAATTTTCAATTTTATTCATAATAAATTGTGAAATATATTCATTAAAATGAATTGATAAATCTTGAAAGTAATTTTCTGCACATTTTCTAATTTGAAATTCCCAATTAACAGACATTTCTTCATTAAACCAATCTTCAGGATCATTTGTCCAATTTTCTAAATCTGCTGGCCTCAGTTTTAAATAATAATTAGTTATCAAATTAATTAAATTTTCAATTAATTCTAGTGTAAAAAAATTAGATTTTAATAATTCAATTGATTGTTGAATTTCTAATTTATCATTTTTCTGTTTAACTATATTTGTATTTGTCTCTTTAAAAGTATAATTTGTAATTATTTTCATTATTGTAAAAGATTTAATAGCGATTTTTTCCCAAAAATCTGAATCATTAGCTTCAATTTCTAAATTATAAATTAATTCTGCTTTTTGTTGTAATAATGAAAGTAATGTTAATAAAATATTTTTACTACAATTAAGTAGAATAAATGAACATGTGTTTTCACGTACTAAATTAAAATATAATTTAACAAAACATTTAATATATCTTTCTAAAAAATCCAATTTATTTGTTTCATGCAATATTAATAATTTTTGAAATTGTTGTAATGATAATTCTATAAATTCTTGAACTTGTTTATCTCTATTTTGATAAACATAACCATCAACAATTAATCTACGTATGTTTTTTAATAACATATAACCAACTTCCATAATTGTTGGATCAAAATTAGTATTATTATTAATATTATTATCATTATTAATCCATTTATTGAAAAATAAATTATAAAATTTTATTAAATGTGGTAAAATTATTGGTGCTTTTGTTTGCATCATTATTCTTGCTTTACCAATTCTAACCGTTGCTAAAATTTTTAAAATTTGATTTAACATAATCATTAAATTATTTAATTTAACAATTGAAATTGGATTATCTAATTGATTAGAACATGATTCAATAATAGATACTAAATCTTCAAATAATTTTGGCCATTCATTTGGAAAATCTAATCTACAAATTCTTGAAACTAAATGAGCATTTTGTATTGCTAATTGATTATTTGATTCACTTAAAAGATCGAAAATTCTCTTTCTAATTTCTAATTTTTCTTCTTTAGTTATAGCATTGATCCTTGTAGGTCTCCAATATTTTTCAATACCATTTTTAAGACAGATAACTGCAAGCCAACGTACTTGTAATGATAATTGAGTATTAATATATACTGATTGTAACATATAATGGAAACCTTTTTCTGCTTCCCATGCTTTAAGTTGAGATTCTGCTGCCTGTTGGTTAGGTCCACGCAATGGAGAAGATGCAGTAGTTAAAACTTGCAGAACAGTATTATAATCCATGATTTAAATGTTTATTAAATATATAATTAAGAAAGTATATACATATATATATATATATATATTGAAATGAAATGAGGTGAATTAATATTAAGAGTACAATACTTTAAATTTAATTTAATAAGAAACCCTCAATTTCCTCAAATTGTGTCAACTTCAACTTCCCTTTTCAGTTATTTTTTTTTGAAGATAATTTTCTTATTATGAACAAACAAACGCTGAGCGTTGAGCTGAGTTTTTCTTCTTGTTGGTCTGTCTGGTCTGGCATGTAACACAAAATTTTCTTCTTTCTTTTGTATATATATAACTACTACCTTATCTTAGTTTCTTTTGTTTTTTTTCTTTTTTTTCTTTTCTTCAACTGTCTGTGGCACAAGAATCATCTATCGAGACACACATAAGGGGCCTTTGTTGGCTTATATTGGTCTTGGGGAAAGTCTCCGGCACATCTTCTCAGGTGGCAACATCTGATGGACCATAAAAAGTTCATTTTCTTAAATACAAAGTATTTAGATTATATATAATATCAATCAACATATGTTTTTTTAAAACAAAAACATAACAGCATGGTATCTTTATATTTGTTGCTCTATTCGTGAGCCTTTTTAGCATTTCAGGTGGACAAAAAAGTTATTATTGTTGGTGTTATATTTGATATTATATATAACATCATCTTTTTACTTTGTATTTGAGAACTTTCAAGGATTTATATTAAAGAATCCTTTGTTTGATATCGCCTTTATGGGGTGTATTCTGCATAGTACTATGTGGTGCTAACGATGGGTATGATGATTATCATTGACTTAATTGTTAATGATAACTCAATGGAGCTCACTTGTGACACTGACAGTTCCTCTTTTTTTATTTCATATAGTTGATCATTGTCAAAGATGTGATACTAATATTATTATTGTTGCCCAAATTTCGGTTTATTATATTTTGTTTGTTTACTTTCTTTATTACCTGTTGTTTTATCTTACTCTTTATTGGTGAAATGTTTTATATGATGATATGTTTACGAGTCAAGCTCAGACGCTTCTCTACTATATCTTCTTTGAGAAGCACGGACGATACTTAACAAATTAACTGATATATTCGTTTCACAAATATTGATTAAAAGAACGTAAAAATTAATTAGTAAATTTAATATTTTTAATATCATTAAATCATCCATTGATAGTAAAATAAAAATAGAAGCCTATAAAAAAATATAAATATAGTAAATAAAATAACATAATGTGAAAAAAAATAAAAAAAAAATAGAACGAAATTAACCTCTCAAGATTATATACAAACACATAATAAATATGGAACAAAAAAAAATTATTTATGCAATTGACAATTGACTAAATCATTCAGAAGCTTCATTAGTATGTGTACTTGTTGATTGTACTGAAACAATTTTTAAATCATCTTTTCCTGAATCATGAGTTATTTCAACAATATCGCCATTCTTTATATCACCCTTTAACATAAGTATACTCATTGGATTTAAAATTTTCCTCTTAATTAATCTATTTAATGGTCTTGCACCATATCTTGGTTCATAACCATTCTTTGTTAACCATTCTTTTGAAGCATCATCTAATTTTAATTCAATACGACGTTCAGCTAATTTATCTTGTAATTCTTGTATTCTTAAATCAACAATTTTTCTTAAAGCTTCTTTAGATAATTTATTAAAAACAACAACTTCATCAATTCTATTAATAAATTCTGGTGAATAATAAGATTTCATAACATCCAGAACATCTTCTTTATTTGGTTTATCTTGTAACATTAATTCTTGTCCAATATTTGATGTCATTATAATTAAAGTATTTCTAAAATCAATTTTATTTCCTTGAGAATCTGTTAATTTACCTTCATCTAAAACTTGTAATAATAATTTTGAAATATCTTTATGAGCTTTTTCAAATTCATCAAATAAAACAACAGAATATGGTTTCCTACGAACTTGTTCAGTTAATTCACCACCTTCTTCATAACCAACATATGATGGTGGTGCACCAATTAATCTCATAATTGAATGTTTTTCTTGAAATTCAGACATATCAAATCTAATAATTGAATTTTCATTGTCAAATAAAAAATCTGCAACTGCTTTCGTTAATTCTGTTTTACCTGTACCTGTTGGACCTAAAAACATAAATGATGCAATTGGCCTTTTCTCATCTGTTAAACCAGCTCTTTGTAATCTAATCGCATTTGAAATTTTAGAAATTGGATCATCTTGTCCAATAACTCTACCTTTAAGTACATCTTCAATATATAATAATTTATCCTTTTCACCTTTCATCATATTTTGAACTGGTATACCAGTTGCTTTTGAAATAACTCTTGCAATATCATCACTTGTAACAGATTCATGTAATAAAGTATTTTCATTTTCATCAGGATTATCTTGCTTTTTAATTAAATCATTTAACTTTGATTCTAATGCAGGAATTGTATCATATTGTAATTTTGATGCATCAGCAAAATTATTTTCCCTCCTTTTAATATCTAAATCATTTTTAGCCTTTTCAATTTCTAATTTAAGATTTTTAATTCTATCTAATTCAGATTTTTGAGATTCCCAAATTTCAGTTAATCTATTTAATTCATCCTGTTTTAATTTAAGTGAATCTTCTAATTTTGATCTTCTCTCTTTTGAAATTTCATCAGTTTCTTTTCTTAAAGATTCTAATTCAATTTGAATTGTCATTATAGATCTATCTAATTCCATAATTGCATCAGGTTTTGATTCATGTTGTAATCTTAAAGATGAACAAGCTTCGTCAACTAAATCAATTGCTTTATCAGGTAAAAACCTATCAGTTATATACCTATTTGAATAAATTGCAGCAGTAACTAAAGCAGAATCTGTTATTCTAACACCATGATGAACTTCATATTTTTCTTTTAAACCTCTTAAAATTGAAATTGCATCTTGAACTGAAGGCTCATTAACTAAAATTGGTTGAAATCTTCTAGCTAATGCAACATCTTTTTCAATATATTTTTTATATTCATCAATTGTTGTTGCACCACAACATTGTAATTGACCTCTTGCTAATGCAGGTTTTAATAAATTTGAAGCATCAATTGAACCTTCAGATTTACCTAAACCTAATAAAATATGCAATTCATCAATAAATAAAATTGTTTGATCATTTAATTCATTTAAAACAGATTTTAATCTTTCTTCAAATTCACCTCTATATTTTGCACCAGAAATAAGTGAACCTAAATCAAGTGCAATAACTTTTTTATCTTTCATTGATTCAGGTACTTCACCTTTAATTATTCTTTGAGCTAAACCTTCTAAAATTGCAGTTTTACCTGTACCTGCATTACCAATTAAAACAGGATTATTTTTTGTACGTCTAGATAAAATTTGAATTGTACGTTTAATTTCTTCATCTCTGCCAATAACAGGATCTAATTTACCATTTTTAGCTAATTCGGTTAAATCAGTTGCAAATTTTTGTAATGCCGGTTCCTCTTGTTGATCTTTATTCATACGTAATTCAACAAATTTTGGAATTGATGTATGGAAGGAACGTTTTGAATTTATTAAAAAAAATGTTGGGTTAAAATTATTGGTTAATTGAGATTGAGATTGAAATTGAGGTTGGCATTGTGATTGATATGAGAATTTTGATAATTGAACTGGAGTTTTAGAAATTGGTTTAATATTTAATTTTTTTATATTTGCAATGTTTGAACAATTGAGATATTTAGTAGACAACTTTGAAGTTGTAGATAATGTACGTCTTTGTAACATTAGTATTTTAATTTGATTTTGATTTTGATTTTGAGTTTGAATTTCAAATAAAATTAGATAATAATAATATATCAAAAATGAATAAAACGAAACTAGGATCTTTTCTAATTGATTATTATTAAAGAATAAAATTTGGAGATGAACAGATGTTTAAATAAATAAAATGAACTTAATGAATAAGGGTATAATAAAAAAGAATCAACTAGAATAAAATAAAATAGAAATAGTTAATTGAATGAATTCCGATATTATCCATTCCATTGTATATTATATGTATCATCATATCATATCCCCAGACCCCATATAAATTGAAATTCATGTCACAAAATTATAGAAAGGCGTGGAAAATTCCAGAAAAAAAATAAAAATAAAAAAAATAAAAATATCGTGTTACTAGAGTTATAGCTATTATAGGTATAGGAGTATAGGAGAAATAACGTAATAAGTAATAATATATGTCATTAAGATCTGTGGATAGTTTATATTTTCAAGCCTTTTCTTTTCTTATTCTTACTCTTCTTCTTATGCTTTATTAGTTTTTATTAATTTATTAGTTTATTCAATTGATATGTGGAATGGATTCCAACATTTCATCATATATATATATATATATATATGACCAAAAAGAAAGAGCGCTGAGCCCTCACAAATCGTTTTCTTATGATATAATATAATCCCAATTTTGTAACTAACAATTTAAAGGCTTATTTGTTATTTAAAATATTTCGGTAGTATCATTGCTAACAGTTCAAATGGAATAAAAGAATTGCTACAATTCAATGATCTTTTACGTGGTATAACATGATAGAAGACCTATATGAATTATAATAGACTGCTTTTGTTGATAAGTGTGATTGTGATTACGTAATCTTGTTTTTTTATTTTTTATTTTTTCATTTTCTCGTTTCTTTTTTTATTCTTTCTTAATTTTTAAATTTTTTATTAATTTTTAATTTCTTAATTAGATTTGACAGAAAAAAAAATATTTTTCAATTAAGTAACGATAAATTAACTTTCTTATTAAGTTTTTTAAAATCCTTTTCTGTTCTGTTTATCTTTTTAAAAACATCAATTACTCAATTTTGAAATACTAGTATCAATTAGTAAATATAATGCCCTCTCAAAACAAGAGACAAGCATCACAAAGTTTTGCTTTATTGAAAAATAAAAAGCAGAAACAAAAACAATATAATTCACAAAAAGGAAAGGTAAAGGAAAATATAACCAAATCATTATCATCATGTTCATCACCACCATTTTCTTCAAAGCTTTCAAAACTATCAAAATTACCTAAAAAAGATTCCGGTATTTCCACTAAAACTAATACATATTCTTTATTTGATGAAGATTCACCTTTAGCTAACATTAATAATTACAAAGAATTACCATCAAATTCATCATCAGCTGTTTATGATTTCCACAATGATCTAAAATTTCAGCGTCAACTGAGGTTAATTCAATTAGATCAACAGAATTACTATCATCATCGTTATCATGATTTAAATGGTAATAATCATAATATTAAGGATGATTTGAACTATGATTCAGATTTTTCAACAACCGCATCTTCTAATAATTCATCATATTTTGATTTAGACTTAGATTTGGATATGGATATAGATTCAGATTTAAAAAATTTAGACTTAGGGTTAAATATGAATTTAGAATTAGATGCAAAAATTGATTTAAAAAGCCCTCTAAATTCACCTGACCTTCATAAATCTAATAAATTTGATATTTCTATACCTATTCAAGAATCAGAATTATTACAACAATCAAATGATCTACTTTCACCTTCTTCATCTTTTAAATTATTAAATACAACTTCTAAGAAAACGTTAAGGAACTCAAATTATACAGTAAATAATCACCAGTTTACTGATCAGAACAATAATGATAACAATAATAATAACAACAATTATACTAATGAAACTACTAATACTAATGATACCCCTGATTCAATTTTATTATCTGAATTTTTAAATATTGATCAATCAAATAGCTCATCTAATATAATTAATTCTACAACTCCACTAATATCAAATCAACCATCTACACCAATTTCTTTTAAATATAGACAAAACAATACTTTATCTCTAACAAAAGATATCCATCCTCCACCAATTCAACAAAATTGTAAACGTGCTTTAAAAAGATTGGCAATTTGGTCAGGTAAAGCTCAGGAAATGGTTCTGGATACAACTTTTCCAATAGACGAGTTTATTATTTGATAAATATTTAAATATTGCTTTCTCGATTCAATTCATTTCTTATAAGTTGGCATCTATTCTTTATTTTATTGAAGTCAAAATGTCTAATTTTCGTTAATTATCTATAATCTTTAATCTTTAATTCTATATAAATATACTTATTTATATATTTAATATTTACTAAATTGATAGAAAAACTAAAAATTAAAAACAGAATAATAAACAATATATATCCTTACTTTTCAGTTCTTGTTTCATACCTGAAAGTATTAAAAAAGTTTAACTTTTTTACGATTTTCCAACATAAGGCTCTATCGGAAACCGTTCATTTGAAAAAATATTTGGAACCCACTTAAAATAGAATTGAATGAAATTGTTTTTTGATTATCTTTAACAAAACATTTACTTAGTTATTTAAAATAATTGAAATTTTAATAACATGCATATTTCTCGCAATAATTCTGCTTCTAATACGTCTTTTGTTCTCAATTGATACCAACTTAAGGGATATTTCCACATTAACATTTTTATATAGCTCCAAGAATGTAACCAAAAGTATTATACTTAATATTATCAATAAGCTATTAAAAGCTTATCAGTAGAATTTTCAGTGGCAGGCTTCATACTTCGTCATGTGTTGGTAACACAAATCAAGTTATATATGCATGCTTCCACATGGATAATATAAGTAACCAATCATAATCCGTTAAGATTAATATTGCCTGCTGTCTGAATTCGTTTATACTAAATTCCAACCATTTCTCTTTTATGACTTTAAGTCATTAGTAACCTTATCGTTTCATTTCATCATCCTGACATGAATCGAGCAATTTAACATAAAAAAAGCCAAAACTTTTAAATCCTGAAATCATTACAATTATTATCTTCTGACCAATCATTCATTAATATTCACATTTAAATCAGGATTTTCCAAATTGTTCAAATTACTCCATTTAATCCCTATTTCAGAACATATGTATGCTTCGAATATATATTTATTATCATTCTCAACCATAAATAAACTACTAGAATTTTAATCCATGCTGAACAATAAAATCACTCTCTAATGCAAAAATTATAAATCATACTTGAACTGTTATTCTAAATAAACGACCATCAATTACTTCATATTTTGAATTATTTAAATTTAATAAACTGATTTCAAGACCAAAAGTTCTCATTTGATTGTGCCAGTCGGTTAAATTATCAACATGAGCCCATTAATTAAACTGCAGATTATTATAATCATTATTAAAGTTAGTGTTATCAATGATATTACATGACGAGGCTAATAATGGTATAGTCATTAAAAACAAAGCTTCAGAAACTAATCCAGCACTAAGAACAGCTAAAGAATATTACCAACCATTCAGCTTCTGTGCTTCATTAGACGATAAAATTGAGTAATTTTTATTATTGGGGCACGTACCAAAATATTTTATTATTCCTAAATTTACTGTTCCTATCCCTATAAATAGTGATAACAATAGGTTTTGATTCATCTCTGTTATCAGTTGTGATTCTTAATACCTTTGAAGCTTCTTCGAAAATGACAGACCAATTCATTAATTGACTAAATTCACTCTTTTAGATTTATACGAAGTTGAAATAGAATCATCAAATTGTCAATGTATATAATATCCAAATGTTGATTTTTACTTTAACTATGAACATTAAGTATTATTTATATTTGTTAATTTAGTTTAATGATAATCTTATCATCAGGTAGAAAATTGACAGCACAATCTATCAGTTGCAGAAGGTCATATAAATATGAAAAAAAAAAGATTGCAGCACCTGAGTTTCGCGTATGGTCTCCCACTACACTACTCGGTCAGGCTCTTAGCAGCTTAACTACAGTTGATCGGACGGGAAACGGTGCTTTCTGCTAGATATGGCCGCAACCGATAGTTTCGAATCTCAGAAGACCATATTTTTTCCAAATCACGTGTTTTGGTGCTTTTTCGCCTTTAAGTCGTGCTACAGACATCAGATTGAGCTCTAAGATAGTGCGTTAGAATGAGAAAATTTAGTTGCATATTATATGTGTTTAAACTGGGAGACAAAAAGTAAAAGTTGAAAAATTTCAGAAATGACTATTATTTCTATATATATTCAAACAAAATAGAAAGGTAAAATTTTCAAAACTTTCAAACACATGATATCAAATAAGTAATAAAATAGTTATAGTGACAGAAATACGCCATTTTTAATGCACTGTGTTAGAAGTTCATAAGTGGTCTGAAGGCTGAGATAGCATATATAAAGTCATTACAACAGTAGGTTTGTAGTGCAATTATGGCAAAAAAAACGGTGCTACAAGTGTAAAATTAGATGAATAATTAAGTATGAGCAGAATATATATGCAATGGATGAAGAAAGAGAGGAAGACAAAGATGGTATATAATAATTTTTAATGTTTAGTAATGGTAGCATAAGTATATAAATATATTCATTAGAAAGAGCCTTCTAAGCTACATAGGGTGGCTTAATTAGGACAAATTAGAACAAAGTATGGCTGAATAAACGAGCTATGAAAAATGCAAAATTTTTCGATTTTTTATGTTTTCTGGAGTACAAATGAATTACCTTGAGGATAAGAAACGTAGTAAAATCTGGAAAATTTTGAAGGAATTGTGTTATAGAAATAATTCAGTTTCAAATATGCTAATGTTTAAAACTTGATGGGTTTGTTAATTAGAGTTTTCAGCAGAAAATTTTTCAGAATATGAGGATAGCAAAAGAGTAAACCAACGTGAGATCACAAATTTAGAATAAGATTTAAAATGAATTGCAATACTTAAAATTAAAATGCTAGTTCAGTTTCAAAATTTATTGCAAAGAAAATGCATTTCAAATTCATATTTTCAATATTAATTCTTATTAAATCTTATTATCAATAGGAATAAGTATATACATTTTTAAAATATACATCCAGTCCAGAACTAATCACAAGAATTCTGTCTATGCAAACATGATACAGCTGATATTATGAGTTGCTTTAGGACATGAATGATTCCTATTTAAAATAGTGCATAAACTATTAATGTTCTCAATTACCGACCATGAAACATAACATTCTATACGCATGGTATGTCATGTTTAATTATTAAAGTTGGTTTAATTGGTTTTTTTTATGCTATTTTTTAAAGTAATTATTTTCACCATTTTATCAATTTAAGTCTTAAAATTGTTTTTAAAGATCGTGCTATTTCATTTGCAAATTGGGAAATTGTTATTATAAAGAGAGTGAGAATCATGCAAAACCAGTAAAATCAAATTGCAATATTGTTTCACGTGTGTAAAAATAATTTGTATTTGAAGATAACCATAATAAAAAATAATGTCATAATTTACTTTTTGGTATTCCGGAATTGCTTAACACATCAGGAAATATAATTATTTTATCACATGAGGCAGTATAAATTATCAAAGTAATAGCTGAATTAAACCGCTTTGACAAATTGCCTGTACGTCCTACAACACATCAAACAATCATCAACTAGAAAATTAATATCAAGAACATGTTTCGTTCTGTTCATATAATGTTTTTTTATTATAAAACCATCGCCTGTCTTGTCCATACTTTCTAAAATACTCCCTATCAAACCAATCATAAAAAATAGCAGCAATGTACAACTCTTATTTTTTGTCATCATGATTATATGAATGTTTAGTGAGCCAAATTTATCAGTCCTAAATGAGCAAGACTCATTAATGCACATCGAAATGATAAACATATATAGACGTATTAAAAGCGTAATATAACCACTAACTACGAGTGATCAAGTAGAAGCTAAGCGTCTTGAAAATAACTCTTTTAAAAGACTTTGGGTTTTGAAAATAAGAGGTCAATAGGATGTATAAATAGTTAAGTTTAGGAAGGCCAAACATGCAACAAAAAAAGCATTTAGAATAAACTTTAGAATCCAAGATTCAACTAGAGCTAGTATTGAGTTTTAGATGAGTTAGATTATAGCATTCAGGATGTTTATATTAAAATTATAATTTTTGAAACCCAATATCAGAATATTCTATCATCTTCTTGCTATAATAATATTTATCAAGTAATTTTAATTTTGGTTATAAAATCAAGTTCGTAAAGGAAAAACAATAAATTGGAAATTATTGCATTAATTTTATATTTCCGTATTCTTGGTGAGTGAAGTTGATTAAACCTTTTAAAAAAAAAAAATTAATTCTGATATATATCTATATCTTGGATATGTGATTGCTATTACATTAGAGCATTTCAAGGTCAAAGCAGAGGAAATCGAAAGCTATTCTAGGGACGAGGTCAAGCTTTATTTGGAACGTGGTTTTATGATTTTGCATCGGATGAAAAGTAGCTCAAGTTACAGCTTAAAATTTACATTGATTTTTTATAAGTAAATATTTTTGGGTATGTGACAATAAGAAATTAGCAGATAACATTCATATAACCTGCTATAACGTTATATATAATGTACATAACTAACTGCAAAAATGATAGAAGACTTTTTCAAATTTGCAGGTATTAATATGGTACTTAACATCAAAGTATTTTATCGCGGCAACCATTACTAACATATCTTGTAGGTAGATATTTTAAATATCCTTGAAATTTTATTTGCAGTAGAGCTGACTCTTGCAAATTTGAAGAGATACCAAGAATTTTCAAAACGAAAATTTAATAATTTTATCCAAATAATAATGGGTATGGTTATTAAATTTGTCCAACGGATGAAATTTGTATTCTAACTAACAGTGAAACTTAAGATGCAATATCTATTGGTAAAATATATTCTCTAGTAAACCTTAATTTGACAAAAAAATGTGTTTCATATATCTTTTTAAAAATCAATATTCACATTTCAAAGTTAAAAAAAACCTTTATAATTTTTCAACCATAAAATTATACAGAAAAATCTGATGGAATAAAAAAGTAATATAATAGATAATGTATATTTCCCAAGATTTTCACATTAATTTTCATTTAGAAGTAATGAAAAATTTAAAAATTAGATATTTGCATAATCTAAACCTCTACTATTTTTAATTACAGCTTTTATCCACCAAAATAAATTGTTTTTTTTAATAGAAGCTTCATTTTATCTTTTTTTTTTCAGCTTTATCTTTCATTGTTTTGTAAATTAATCTAATTGAAACATTTGCTAAATTAATATTTGAATAAATAAATTTTATTGGCTTAAAACTGTACCAAACTTTGGATACAAAATCTGGATTCTGTTGAAAATTCTGTTGAACTATAATTACTGCTTATATTATTTCAAATATAACATGCGATTTGTTTTTTATCATTAATTCATATCTATTCAAAGTAAAGTAACTTTTTAAATTATCAGTTTATATTGTTGAGAAATTGATTATTCAGGTATGTAATAAAATCTATTTACTTTTAAAGCAGTTTTTAATAATCATGAAAATGCTAGCAAAATTAGAAAATATCGTCAATCTTTACTTTAGAGGCAGATGCAAATTTTATAATTTGAATTGAGATTCTGATAATTCATTAATTGCAACAATTGTTTCTGAACTGTTACTAAAGAAAAAAAGAGTATAAATAGAGTACAGAAGTAGTAATTCTACACCACACCGATTGGACAGAAAATATTACTTGCTGGTTTCAGAAGCTTAAAGTTACAATATGAGGATCTTATCTTGAATTCATGCTCAGAAAAACGTTGGCAATGGATTCTTTTCAAAGAAGAAAATGAAATTGCTCAGCTAATTTTGCGTGAAGAACTAATGCTGATTCAGCTGAATAATACTTAAATGTATGATTCAGGAAATTTTTTTTTGTTAAACGACAATTTTTTTTTAAATTAATTATATATACTATATACCGAGAAATCTAAATATAAAGTAAAGTTTAATAAATTTTGGTCTGGACAATTTGGTTGCTTACTTTCAAATGGAGGAATGAATGTAAATTATTTTAGCGCCAGAAACCCACGTTATGCGTCAAGATAATTTGCGGTTGTTATCCATAGTGAGTTACAACCAGATTAACCTATCTCATTTCGATATGAGACTCGCCGAATCCCCACGATACACGACTTCTTATAATTCAAGGCTGTTGGGTTGAATATATAGAGCTCATGGTAAAGTTTTAAAGTAATGAGTCGATTAATTATGTCCGTAATTGTATATGTTTTTATATATTGAGCTACAATAAATCTGATCATTTTTTAGTCCAATGATTTGCTTCTAATTTGCGTTGTGTTCAACCAACTCTTTTTAAATACTGATATATCCATTGTCTAAGAATAACTAATAAGGTTTTATGTGTTATATTGAATCAGTTGATCTATGTGGCAGATACTAGCACCAAAAAAGTAAATCTTATGTAGCAAACTAAAAATGAATAACTCTATTTTAGAGGTTAAATAACTGAAAAGTTAAAATTTTAGTTTAAAAAATTACGCATGCATCACAGAGCATTTTTTAGGATCTCGTTGAGAATGTTTCCGAAGAAGTTGATTATTTTTTAAGAAGACATTTGGTATGACCTTTTTATATATATATATGAATGGAATTATCATAAATTGTCCTTCATTGAACAATTTATTTAGGATTGTCATGTTTCTGATAATAAAAATTTATTATACTTTTTTATATTTATGAATTCAGCAATCATATATATATATATGTTAAAGCTTCTTAATAGTCTTCAATTAATGTGCTTATTTGCAATTAGAGATATTGAACCACAAAGTCAAAGACATTAAAGAGGATAGTTTTTTATTAAGGATAAGTTCAATTATCTTGAAATAACTGAACTTACTTTAATCATATTATCCCTGCGTGCTTTCACCTTGAAAGTTTATAGGCTTGTAGTTTACTTATCAATTGCTGTTATAATTGATATTATTAGTACAATATTCTCTTGGCAATTCAAAATATTTCTGGATGTATAATTAAAGTAAAAAAAACTTTTTCTCAGTACATTGTAAATTATATAGGTTATTAAGTTTCATAATACAGTATGCGAATACAAAAAATTAACTTTTCAAAATGAGGCCAGCTTTACCAATTCATAATAGGATCACTTATGCATAAGCCTCATATAAAGTCATATTAAAAAAATTAAAAATGCATTTTGAAAAGCATTATACTAATTTTTTAGATACTAAATTTGAAAAATATCAGAAGATTTCTTTATATCAATATATATTACTGTTCTGCGATTGGAGTGTAATCATATTTGTAGTAAAATTATTAGCAATGATAATACAACCAATGAAAACTTTACTTTCAAGACAATAAAAAGTCACGTAGTTATTTTTAATATATATACATGCAATATATGTAAAATTTGCCATTAAAATTCATACAATTAAATTAATTGTAATGAAAACTAAAAAATATATGCATGAAATGAAGTAGTCCGCTTAAATTTAACAACATATATATTACATATATGATATTATATATATGATATTATATATATACAACTTATTTAAAATTTGAAGCCAGACTTGAGGTTCGGATCTTAAGCTTACTTTGAAACAACATATTATTAAAAAAATATTTACAATTGATATAAAGTTTAAATTTAGAGCTTACAAAATTTTGCGGCAATATTGAAATTGATAGCCTACCTATTAGTGTAGCCGTTTCGAAATGTTGTCCAAGTTCTAAATTTTTTTTTGATAAATAATAATCTTGAAAAGCAAGTTTAAGTTAAAAAATTAAAAGTTTTCTATATTTTTTGTTCCGTTTTAAACGCAAGCAGAGGAGATCGATCGTATGAGCACAAACCTTAATTTCCGAATACATAAAAAATAATTCTAATTGAATTATTTGAATAAATCTCAATGCAAATATGGCGGCTCAAATCATGGCGGAGTTAAATCACTGCACCAAAAACGTACTGTATGATCGTTTATGGTTTGAGAAAATCTCCACAATTTGCGCAATTATAGTAAAATTTGATTTTTCACACATTTAATTGTTTATTTAAATAACCCATAGCATTAAATTCATGCGCGTCCATGCACAATTGCGATCCATCTGCAAGTTTGCAAAAATTATTAACATGTTCTTTCCACCTTTTCAGCGAGCTTCTCGGATTTTAAATTGTATTTGCAATCAAAATGATTGAAATCAACATAACCTATTGTTAATCTCAATAAAACGCGCTTATTTGGCAAGATTGTTATCCTTCGTTTACTATTGATTTCATTTCATAAGTTGTTTTTGAACCAGGTTTAATTTTACTTTTACTTTTTTATATTTCGACAAAACGTAAGATTAACGTATTACAACAAAACAAACATATATTTTGGCCCAATTCATAACTGTACTTTTTAGAAAATGTGATTTAAAAAAAACATAATATCAACCATTTAAAATGATCACTTGTTTTCCATAAGTTTAATTTCATGAATCTCTTCTTTAGCTTAGCTTCTTTTAATTCCTTTTTTTAATTCAATTCAATTGTTTTTTGATATACTCAAAGATAAAGGTCACTAAGTTTTCAAAATGTTATCTGATCTATTCAAATCGATACTATTTTTTTTATCAATTTTTTTAGCTCGATTAGTTTTAGCTGATACAGATATCACTAACATCTCATCTAATGGTGTTGGTTGTACCGCAACCATTGGAACATCATCTACTGGTTTCAACGCATGGATTATTTCCTATCCGGCAAATGACTTCACCGATTTTAATAGCAATTTTTGGATGGAAGACTACTTCCATACTTTGTCTACTGAAACTTCCACTAACGGTGTTACTGAACCAAATTTTACCTTTGATTCTCTTCAGGTTACTGCTGCATCTCTTTATGGTATTCCAAATCTCAATCTCCAAAATTCTGGAGTAAGACTTATGGGTTTCTTTGTTGGTATGTATATTTAATTTCCATTTGTGCTTCCTTACCCCTTTTATCTCCGAATAAAATACTAACATTTATTTGAACTTTTGTTCCCGCTTTTCATTTTATTTACTGTAGCTCCTGAATCTGGTCTTTTTCAACTTTCTGTCCAAGGTATTAATGATGCTGCATTTTTTTGGTTAGGAACTATTGCTGCGTTTCATTGTTGCACTCAGTCCGCAGATATTACTTATGATTATCAGGTAACTTTAGGTGTTAGATCTGGAGGTAGTTATTCTTCTTCATATATTTATCTGGATCAAGGTGTTATGTATCCAGTTAAGATTTTCTATATTAACGCTGCTTCATCAGCAGCTTTTGGTTTCCAGATTGTTACTCCATCTGGTCAAACTATTACTGATTTCAGCGATACTATAATTAATTTTAATGTCAATGAGCAGTCCAATTGTCAGGAATTAACTGCAACTCCAGTTTACTCCACCAATACTTACGCATACACTGGTGAATCTACCACAATGTCTACTCTTGTGTACGTCACTATTAACGCTTTTGGCAACACTGTTACCACCACTGACATTGCAGTGCTTGAACCAGAAACCACACTATCTACATGGACTGGTAGTACTACATCCACTGTTGTTGTTACCACCACTGCTGTCGATTC
>JAMAJE010000259.1:0-22738 GCA_023629255.1 Pichia sp. PB3310
TTCCAGCAATTTTGGAAGGGCGGAATGCTGGCATTCCGCCAAAAAAATATGGAATGGCACATTTGCAGGCAGCTCTACTCCTCCCCCCCCTGCAGCCTGCAGCGAAGTTTTGTTTTTCTGTTTTATTCTTCTTAATATTTCTAATTTCTAATGTTTTCCATTCCTATTTTGTAATCACTTTGCCAATTTTCTTGTTTCTATTGTTTCACACTCAATTTTTTTTGCCTTTTCTATCTCTCAATTGCAAAACATTGGATAATAAAAATGTCAACATCAAAGACCCAGGAACAGTTTAGTAAGAAACCTTTTAATCCAATATTAACTGTCAATGGCTCATCCCCGATTAAAAAGCAAGTCCTTAATCCAAATTTGAGTATTATTAATATTGAAAAAATCGATAAAAAGAAAAATATCACTAATAATGATAACATTGAAAAAAAGGATGATTTAATGAATAATGTCAATTCAAAGCAAGAGGAAAATTTAAAGGAAAATGATGAATATCTAAATATCTCCCCTAAATATGATGACCATGATATTGATGGTGGTGAATTGAAAAAGGTCAATTCATCAACTTCATCTTATTCTCACAATAATGAATTTTTAATTCCTGATGATTATACATTATCTTTCCCATGGAGAAAAATTGGTTCATTTATTGATGAAAATTCTGATTTATCAAAACATGATTTGGAAGATTTATCTTTAAATGATGAATCAAATAAATTAACAACTTATATTTTTGAAAAATATTATGCAGATTTATATTGGAATTGTTCTTTAGTCTTAGGTTGTACAGCCTCAGCTTGGTGTTTCTCTTATCTTAATTATGGTTTTTTCTCATTTATTTTTGTTTCAATTTGTACATTTGCAACTTACAGATCCGAATTTAGAAGATTTAATATTAATATAAGAGATGACATGCAAAGAATTCAATCAAGAGAAAATTTAGAAAAAAGAGTAGAATCAATGGATTGGCTAAATAGTTTTTTGGCAAAATTTTGGATTATTTATATGCCGGCATTATCTGATTTAGTTATTACAAATACTAATTTAACTTTATCTACTGTTGAACCACCTCCTCCAATTGATAAATTAACTTTAGCTGAATTTACTTTAGGTACTAAAGCTCCAAAAATTGAATCAATTCGTTCATTTACAAAATTAGGTAAAGATCTTTATCAAATGGATTGGAATTTAAATTTTACTCCAAATGATATTAATGATATGACTCAAAATGAATTAAAAAATAAAATTGATCCAAAAATTTCTTTAGGTATAAGAATTGGTAAAGGTTTCGTTGGTGCTTCATTACCCGTATTAGTTGAAAATATGTCATTTATTGGTAATTTGAGAATTAAAATTAAATTAGGAGATGTTTACCCTCATATTGATTTAGTTTCTGTTTGCTTTATGGAACCTCCAAAAATTGATTATGCTTTAAAACCTGTTGGTGGTAATACTTTAGGTATAGATGTTATGTCTGTTATACCTGGTTTATCATCTTTTGTTAATAGTTTAATCAATTCTAATTTAGCCCCTTTAATGTATTACCCAAATACAATTGACGTTAAACCAAGTGATTTTTTACAACATGAATCTGCAATTGGTTGTTTATTAGTTAAAATTAGAGGTGCAGAATTTATCTCAAAAGAACTGATTAATCCTTATATTAAATTTGGTGCTGAAAATGATTTAAGTAAAACTTATCAAACTGATATTAAATCAAAGACTGTTACTCCAATTTTTAATGAATGTCAACGAATTTTAATTAATAACTTAAATTCAAAATTAAAATTTGAATTGTTTAATTTACTCCGTAATGGTGATTCATTATCAATTGGTGAAGCATATTTTGAATTGCAAGATTTATTACAGGATCCAGTTTTAGCTTTAAATGAAAGTAAATTTATTAAAAATAATAAAAATGTTGGAAAATTAATTTATGATTTAAGATGGTATCCTGTTTTAAAACCTGAAATTTTACCTGATGGCTCAAAATCAAATCCTCCTGATTCTGAAATCGGTATAATTAATGTTAATATCGTTTCAGCTTTGAATTTAGATACCTCTAAATCTTTACTAGGTAAATTATCTACTTTTATTGAAATTTATGTTGATAATAAATTAGTTCAAACGTCAAGAATTGTTAAAGGAAGTAATAATCCAGAATTTAATTTTCAATTTGAGACCTTAATTTATAATAAAAGTATTTCAATGTTAAAAATCTTAGTTAAAGATATATCATCATTTAAAGAAACAACTGTTGGTGAATATAAAAATAAAATTTTAGATTTAACATTAATGGGATCAGATGATATTAATGAAAAGAAAAATCAAATCATTAAACCTTTCACAGAAGGTCAAGGTGGTTTAAAATTTACTAGTACTTGGAAACCTTTAGATATGTTATCTGAAGATGATAATGATGATAATGTTTCATTTGTCCCACCAATTGGAATATTTAAAATTGGTATCAATTCATGCTCTAATTTACATAAAGTAGATACTTTAGCTTCAACTGATCCTTATATCAAAATTTTATCTGGTGGGTTAGTTAGAGGTATTACATCTGTTATTGAAGATACGCATAATCCTGAATTCGATGAAGAATTCTTTGTTCCTATTTTATCAAAAGATCAGAAAATCAGATTTAATTGTTATAATAAAGAACAAAAGAGTAAAACTGATAAATTAATTGGAGATTTGATTCTGAATTTAAGTTCTATTTTTCATGAATCTGAAAATCAAAATATTTCAATTGATTTTGAAAAAAAATTAACTAAAAATGGTAAACAAACAGGTTCAATTAGCTTTTCATTAACATATTATCCTTTGTTACCAATTTTATCATATCATGAACTTGAACAGATAAGAATTAAATCAGAAAAAAATCATGATAAAGAAGAAGATATGGAAGAATTAGAAGAACAAGCTAAATATTTAGAAGATTATAAAAAACATCCTGATGATTATGAGTGGGTTGATATTGATGAAGAAGAAGGTTTGAAAGATTTAATTGATGTTAATAAGGACAGAGTAACTTTATCTTTTGATGATTTAATGAAATCTAACAGTGGTGTTTTAGGAATTAATTTGACTTCCGGGCACTTAAATGAAAAAAGTGCATATTTACAAATTTTCATTGACGATCACGATTATCCGGATTTTATTTCAAGAAAATCTAAAAGTGGTATTATAACTTCGGCATCTGGTGAATGCTTTATTCGTGATTTGAGACATTCTATCTTAAATTTTAGAATTGTTAAAACTGAAAATGTTATTTCTAAAGATGACATTCTATATCAAACAATTGACTCATTTAATGTTTATGATTTATTGAAAAGTGGATTTGAAAAACCAGTTAATGTTGAATTAGATGGTAATTCCTTAAATTTCATTTTTGAATTTGTACCATTACTAAAAGATTCAGGCAATATTTTTGAGTCTGTTGAAGATACAGGTTTGTTAAAACTTGATGTGATTAGTGCAACAGGTTTAAAATCTTCTGATGCAAATGGTTATTCAGATCCATTTGTTGTTGGTTACTTAAATAAGCGTAAAGTCTTTAAAACAAAAGTTGTTAAAAAGACTCTTCATCCTGAATTTAACGAATCATTTACAATTCCAGTTAAATCTAAAAATAGACAAAAATTAAGATTAGAATTATGGGATTGGGATAGAGTTGGTGATAATGATCCGTTAGGTAATGTTTTAATAAATATTAATGAAATTCCTAAGTCACAAGAAATTACTCAAGCATTCAAATTGGACACCCAAGGTTCAATCAAATTAAAATTACAATTTACAGCAGGTTATTTAAAACCAAATACTTCAATGCTATTATCTACAGAGGAAAATATGTTTGATTTAACTAGTACACTGACTAATGGTCTGGCATTACCAGCAGGTGCAATTGGTTATGCGGGTGACCTGGCAACAGATGCGATCGGTAGAGCAGGTGGACTGGCAACCGGTGCTCTTGGTAGAACAGGGGGACTGGCGTCAGGGGCAGTTGGTAATGTTACGAATACAGCAACTGGATTTGCAAATGGATTAACCGGTGGACTGGGTAGACTGTTAAACCGTGATGAAGATAATGGCGATAATACTACAGTTAAGAGTAATTCAACTAATAATAATAATCACAGCGGTATTGGATTAAAAAAATTAAAACCATCATTTATTGGACACCGAAATAAACATTCAGATAATGATTTGTCAAGTTTAAGAAGTAGAGATTCAGTTAATTTTTCTAACCCAGCAGATTTAAACAATCATGATGTTTCTTCACAGCAGTTACGAATTCCATCATCACCAGGAATTATTAACAACGGCAACTATAATGATGGTTCAAAAGGTAGATCTTCAATGGATGTTGTTAGTGTTGTTACCAATTCATTTTCAGGGTCTAATGCAATTACAGGACGTTTAAGTATTTTAGAGTTTGAAAGTACTGATAACGATAAAATAAATGATCAAATCAATATTTTAGTTAGCATAATTTCATCAAATGGAACAGAAAAGAAATTATACAAGACCAGGAAGTATAAAATAGATTACAAAAACGGAAATGATATTAAATGGCATGAAAACGTTGCATTTAAATGTGATTCTAATACTAAAATGGTTTTCAAATTAAGATCACACAAAACATTTGGTAAAACTGAGGAGCTTGGAAATTGTGGGATCAAATTAGATGAGGTTGTTGGTGTTAAAGATGATATTAAGCTATCAGTTAAAGGTAAAATTAACGGTACATTAACTATTAATTTTAACTATGCTTGAATTTTATTTTACATTGTGTTTTAAACACATACATAGTTAGGTTTATGTTTTTTTTGTTACACCTGTAGTCTCTTTGTATTTTAATTTTCTTTTAAGAGACTTTTAGTATTTATAAAGATACAAATAAAGACATATTATATATTGTTTGCTTAGAAAAGAAGTTCTGAAAGGAGATAAAAAAATTTATTATTTGTTTATTAAAAAAGCACCCTATTTGCTTTCTACCCATGTAATTATTTTTGTTAACTAAAATTTATTGTTTTCCACTAAATCTGCTCTTTAATTTCCTTTTTTTACCATCTATGATCACCCATTTTTGATCTTTGAAAGCAACTTTTTCCATTTTCTGTTGAGATTTTATATTTACCGTTTTACCAATTGAACTGGATATATTTAAAGAATTTTCATGTTGTGTAGATTGATGAGCTTGTATTTCAAGTTTTTGATGATCTTGAACATTGTGTTGATTATGATGATGAACATGGTTATGATGATTATGAGAATTTATATGTTCATTATATATTTTTTTCAAATTATTATTATCACTTGAATCATCTTCATCATTTAAACCTTCTAATTTTATTTCTTCTTCATAAGAAGTTTTCAGTTCAGCTGAAAATGTTTGTTGTCTATGTAATTCAATCAAATTATGATTATGACTTGATGTATGATTAATTATATAATTATCAGTATCATGAATCATGCAATTATTATCGTGATTATCAGATTTATAAAGTTGATTATCTTTATTATTAATAAAATGAGATTGTTTAATATATTCGTCATCATTTTCATCATGGTTATATATTTTAACACACACTGGTCTAGGATCATGTTCTCTGGCAATTTTGCCATCGACAGCACTGTCTACTTGATGTTTCTTGTATATGTAGTTGTGCAAAGCCATGTACTGTTGTTACCTTTATATACAATTAAAAGACAATAGCAAAATTAATTAATATGTAGAAAAGATTGATCAAATAAAAATAAAACAATAACTATCAACAAAATAATTGAGGAAATATCACTACAAAGAAGAAAAGGTCAAAAACTAAGGAACAAACCTTAATGTATATATATATATATATATAAATGTATTCAAACAAGAAATTATCTTGAATATATATATAATACGATATCTAACGTTTAATATTGGCCCCACTTGTTTAATGTAATCACCAATTTTCCATCATCAGCTGCAGAATATACAAAGATCGAACGACTCCTTAGATGCGGCTATAGAAAATTAATCACACCATATTAATTCGCTCTTATTGTTTATGTCTTTAGAGTTATTATTCCCTGCAACCGATGAAATTGTCGCACCTGTAACATGATTTTTGTTGTTGTTGTTGTTGTGATTTCTATCAGTATTATCCATTTCATTTCCTATGTTTAAATTGTTATAATGTTTTTGGTATCTTAAGTATTTCACGTTGCGACCCAGACGATTCTTACGCCTTTGAAGTTGTCTCAGACGTCGACGTAATGCATATATTGGACTGGAAAAAATCCGATAGTAATCTCGATTCACAAGTTCACGTTTATCACAAAAACATTGAAACATGGAGTGTTTAGGACAATAAAACCTTAGTAAATCAATTTTAAACATATCTATTTCTTGATTGGAGATATTAAAAGTTTCATCTTCATCCCTATCATCATCGTCTTCTTCTTCACTACTTGAGAACTCAAAATTAAAACTATCATTATTAAATTCACTTTCGCCTTCTTCACTGATTTGATACATTGAATATCCTTTATTATTATCATTATTATTATTATAATTATTATTTGCATTTCCTCCATCATCCCTAATTTTATTTTTGTTTCTATATTTTTTTCCTATACCATTAATTAACTTCAAATCATTTTCGTCATATTCATCGTATGAATCTTCTCTTTCTTCATTTACCTCAATATAATCAATATTATCTTCAATATCTAATTTATCTATTAAATCATTGTTATCAATATCTTCTTCACTTTCCATTTCAATTTTGCTTTGAAAATCATTATTTGATTTATTTAAATTTAATATTGATGGTGTAATCTTCTTTAATTGAGTTTTCGGTTCATGATTAAATAATTTACCCTCTCTCTTTTGTGGTGTAATTATATTCATTTTATATGAAACATTCAATGAACAATTAGATGCAAATAAATTTTTATTATTATATAAAGATTTTCCATTTTCTAATTTTAATTCATCATTATATTTTTCTTCATATATTTCATTACTACTTAAACTTAAGGATGGAATAATTAAATTATCGTCATCTTCATCCAATTCGTCATCACCAAATTCTTCAAATGAATCAGAATTACCAAAGTCCAGACATTCAACCTCTCCTTGATTATAATCGGTTGAACAATCCATTGAATTACTTGTTAGATCATTAATAGAATTGATGTCATCATCAATAATTTTATTATCATAATGTTTATGAATTTTTTTAACAGTAATAGGTAATTGTGAATTAAATATATTAGATTTAGAATTAGAATTAGAATTTGAATTTGAATTTGAATTATTATTAAAATCATTATTTGGTCTCATATGCATCGCTGATGCACTTTTCATAACAGTTTTTAATTTCATTTTAGCAGTTTTAATATTATATGCATCGGAATATTCAATCGTATCAAAAGTAGCTGTCTTATTAGAAAAATTGCTGTCGTTACTTGATATGCGTATATCATCATTATTATTTTTATTATTAGTTTTATTTGATGAATATAATGATTGTGGTACCATAAAATTTGGATTGGATATTTTCTCAGATAATTGTTTTAATTCACTATTTTTTAATTGAGTTGAATATCCAACATATGATAATAATTTTTCATAATGTAATTTTAATGATTTAATTTCAAATTCATATTTTAATAATTCTTGTTTATATTTTTGTTTTTGTGAACTTAATTCGACTTCTCTAATGGCTCTATTTAAACTATTATTTCTTAAACTTGCAATTCTTGAATTAGATCCACTTGAATTTCTTGAATTTCTTCTTCTCTTTTTAATTCTTAAAATACTATTACTATTATTATTATTATTATTATTATTATTATTATTATCGGGATTAATATTACTGTTTGTCTTTTGCATCACTATTGAGTTTTCTAAAGTTGGTGTTATAACATCTTCTTCATCATGTGTTAATAAATCTGTATCAATATCATCATCTCCTCGACTATAACAATTATCAAAATAATTATCATTATCATAAAAAATTTGATTTTGATTATGGTTTTTTAATATTAAAAATTCTTTTATTAGATCATCATAATCTAATTTTAATAATTCATGTTTTTCATCAATTTCTAAATATCGTTCTCTCATAATTTCTAATTCATCCATTATTAATTTTTTAGATTGTACTTCTAATTCATTTTCTTTTAAAAGGACAGTTACTTTTTTCTTTAATTTATTTATTTCATTTTGATATAATTGAATATTATTATATTGATCATTAATTTCATCAATATTATTTTGAGTCTTTGATTGGAAATTAGATTTATCAATTAAGTTTTTTAAATTATGAACTTGAACTTCTAAATTAGTTTTCAAATCTAACCAAGAATTAAAATCATTCTCATTATTTTCACGTTCAATTTTAATTTCATTTAATAATCTATTATTTTCATGCATTAATTCATCAATTTTATTTGATTTTAAATCAATTATTTTATTCTTATCATTAATTTCATCTTGTAATGTTTCTAATTCATTTATTAGATCTTTACTAACAATTGTTAAATCTTCAATTTCCTTTAACTTTTTCTTGTAATCATTATCAGTATTATCACTTGTTGATGCCAATGTTGATGTTTTGTTTATATTTGGCTTAATAGGATCTTGAAATGGTAATATATTAAAAAATCCAGTTGATGGACTCTTCAATGGTTGTAAAGAATCTTCGAAATTTTCCTTTTTTGGACTGATCTTAAATGCTTTCGTATTTATATTGTTATTAGTTAGTTTTTGTATATCTGACATTATATTAAGTTTTGGATCATCTAGATGCACGTCCTTCAATGCATTGATGATCATGTGTGCTTGTAAAATTGATAATAATTGTAATAACTAAAGAAAAAGTCTTGGGAAACTAAAAGTAAAAAAATCTTAAAGAGACTCGTAATAAAAATAAACATTACTTGTTTTGTAATATAGCTAGCTGCTTTTGTGATTTTCTCACTGTGCAAATACTTATTTTTTAGGCTTTTGAGTTTTTCTGAGGCCACTGGTGGTGTTTTGTTTACGCATTGCCTGTTTAGGAAGGTATTGTTCAACAAATTTAAATACGTACTGGCAACTGGTAACTGGTAACTGGTAACTCGTAACCGGTTATTAATTGGCTAATGATTTCTACTGATTATTTTCATTATTGTTATTATTTTTATTAATATCAATTTAATATGTATCACATATAAATCTATATATATCTATATCATTAATTATTTATCTTTTGCACACAGTACAGATATATAGGGGTAAGGGTCCCTCCATAAAATAATGATGTGTCATTTCCATTACTATCATTAGTAGCTATCACAGACCAACTCCATGTACCGTCAGTAACACCCATATCCAACCATTGTTCCCATACTGAAAGCGTTTCTTCGTTACGTTTCGTGGCCGCTACGTAAGCTGTTTGAACGTTACCCTCTGAAATCCCTTCATTGAGAACATGTACAAGATCTGGAATCACACTAGCATCGTAGGTCACATCGGCTGCTATCAAGGTTTTCACATTTGTTGGAATATAGTCTTCTCCCCACCACAATTTTCGTATTTCATAATTATTTATATTGATTTTGTTCAGTTCTATATTATTCTTAACAATTTCAACTAACTGACTATCTCCATCTGTAATGAATAATTTCCCATAATCAGAATTACCAACAAAATTCTGCCTTTGCTTTAAAATACTAATACTAACCATACCTGTACCGCATCCTAATTCGAGAACATCATCACTTTCTTTTAATACATTATGTGTAAGTAAATATTCTGCTAAGTACAAAGATGCCTCCCATGTTCTTAATCCAGTTGTACCTAAACCTGAAATTAAATTCGGGGATTCTTGTATAATTATTTCATGGTTTTCATTAAATGTATAAGTTATTAAATCTGTATCTGTTGGTTTTAATGGTTTAGCATCCAACCATTCCATTAAATATTCATAATATGCTTCAATAATTTCCATTTCTGAACATTTTTCGAATTTATCAATTAATTTCTTAATTATACTCATTGAGTAATATTTATTTGTTTCTGAAATATTAATTAGTGTTTGTAATATTTCATTTTGTTGTTTTTCATCCACTGGTAAAGTCAGTTTTTCCAAAGAAACATAATATAACGGTATTCTTTGTTTCAATTGAATAATCAAATTATCCATATATCTGTAGTAAATTTAATCTTTAATTATATTTTGAAGAATTGAAACATGAAACATAAAGCAAGAAACAAATATTAAAAAATGAAAAAGGAAAAAGGAAAAAGGAAAAACTGATGTAAATTGCAAATTCATTCGATAATTTCGAGCTGAAAAATTTTGAGTTTTTCATTTTCCAGTTTAACATGATATAGATATATATAGTTAGATAAGGATTTGTTTAGTAATAGTTGAAGTTTTTTTTCTTTTCTTTTCCTTTTTTCCCTATACTCTTTTGGTGTCGATTCTTTGATTATATATATACCTTTATATAATTAAATAAAGAAATTTAATAATTTATTACAAAATACTACCAGCGATTTAATTAACTAAAGTACCCCAACATCTGAGTCTTTTAACACCACCATCAGGAATCATAATTAATTTAACATGTGTAAATGCCTTATTTAATTCAATTTTATAATCATGTTCCTTATCAGCACCAGTTTTTGATTTATCAACAATTGTTTCCCAATTGGAATTTTCAAAAGTTGGATCATCAATAGAATCAATTGCTTCAACTTTAATATATTGTGGAAAATTACCCCTAAAATGTGCTGTATCAACAGTAATTTTTTTGATATTTGTTTTATGACCTAATTTAATAATAACCCAATCAATATGATCACCACCTCTTGATCTTTTAGTTTCCCAACCATCAGACATATCATGACCTCTACCTGGTAATAATAAATTATCAACAGATCCAAAATGTTGATCTGAAAATGATGTACAAACACCACCTTGAATTGCACTAGCAGTATCTAATTGAATTGATAAATCATTTGGAACAATTGGTTGAACTTTACCATATAATCTAAATCTTGCGATACCACCATCTGGGTACATTCTTAATCTAATATGAGTGTAAGTATTAGTTGTAATTGAATCTCTAACAAAAAATTGTTTTTGACTTGGACCACATTCAACTTTTGGTATTATTGTATCCCAATTAACATTATCAAAAGTTGAGGATTCATCAATTAAATTTGTTGCTTCAACTGAAATAAATGGGGCATGATTACCATTAAAAAAAGCTGTATCAATTTCACAACCAATTAATGAAGCAGATGAAACTCCCATTTTAAAAATAACCCAATCAGCTTCTTCTGTATTATGTCTTCTGGTTTCCCAACCATCATACCAAGCACCAGCATATGTAAATCTAGTTGCATCTCTAATTGGTTCCTTTGGTTTAATTAAATTTTCAGCAGCTGCAAACCATTCATCAGAAAATGCAAGTACTTTACCACCTAATTTTTCTCCAATAATATCAGTATATTTTTGATAAATAGTAGATTTAAATTCTTGTTCGTCGACTTTAGTAACTTTAACACTCATTGTATTCTTGGATCAATGATATGAATAAAATACTAATAACTTTTCATATATTCCATATAAATGGAAATTAAATTCATTTTATACTGATACTGATCGCAAAATAAAGAAATACCACACATATTTCGGCGATAGCCGATGGTAGTTTTTTTTTTGATACGAATGATGTATGAATGATATATATATATGCATGTACAAATACACACTTATTTTATTAACCATTAACTATATATTTTGATTAATCACTTATTTGATTTTGTTATTATATAAACTTTTAATTATACCATCTCCAATACAAATCGGTATTCCTGTGTGGTGTTAGTTAACACATCTCTCTCCACATAAACCACTTCTCCTAACTGTGTAACTACAAGTACGGTTTGCGTTCTAGTTCCATATTTTGGACCTTGCAATTTCTCTTTTTCAGTAGGCAGGTCATTTGTCAGCTGTGGTACAAATATACTATATTTTACCATTTCATTAATTGTTTCACTCATAGAATAACCGGGCTTAATTTTATCAGAAGTATCACTCATTATTTTAAACATATCATCGATTAATTCATTAATATCTGTAGTATTCTTATCTTTAATTAATTCTTCCATTAATTCTTCACCATGTTTAACTTTTGGCCATGGATCAAAGAATGATGAATTTGATAAACCAAATATATCTCTTGTTTGATCATTTGCAAATGGTTTAATAATTTTATCATCCCTATTAGAAATAATATATAATGAATCTGCTAATTTTGTGCTTTTGTTGATTATACCAAAAAACAGTGAAAATCCTCCAACATTTTCAAAATTATTAGTTCTAAAACGTATATCTTCAACCCATTGTAATGGATCTAATAAACTTTCAAGAAAATCTTTTGAAATAGCTCCACGTGAAATTGCGCCCATTTGACATGGGAAGACATTCTCCCTATAATTAACTAATACACACATTCTACCTGTTTTAGTAATACCTATCCATGTACCATGTTCTTCTCTTGCTAAATCTAGTGGCATAAGTATTGATTCATTTTTAAATTCAGCTTTAGCAGTAGGTCTTTGAAAAAATTCATCCCTATTAGATCCAAGAATAAATGGGAATTTGGGATGTGATACAGTGCATAACAGTATACACATAATTTAGTATAATACTGTATAATTGATCTTATTTACAAATACTTAACTATTTATTTATTGTGTATAAATAATAAAAAGGATAAATAAAAACAAGTAATCATAATAATAATAATAATAATAATAATATATTAGTAACTAATACAATATAAAATAATCCGATTGTATCAATCAATGTGGGGCAATACAATACCCTCACCAAATAATACGTTGTACGTTATCAATTTGGTCTGGCCATTGGAAAGTGAATTGTAGAAAAACTAAATACACTGCTTGTGTCCAGAACCATAACCAAAGTATTTCACCAACGTATCTTAATTTAACGTTGTGTGTATACAAGAATTCAAGATTGATTAATGGTGTATTGGTTGGTTTTACATACAAACGGAAAATAATGTATGGAATAATGTAATATCTTGGCTCAAACAGTGGTGAAAGAATAACCGAAATTGCTGTACAAAACATGAACGCATAAAATACAATTGGTGATGCAATTGTTCTTTTCTTATCATCATCATTATTATTATTAGAACTATCTTTGAATAGTTTATAAATAATGTAAAATGATAAATGATAAACTGGTAATAATTCATATCTACTAGTTTCTGTTCTTAAAATAAAATTCTTAACAATGTAAAATACGTAATGTCGATTATCTGCTAAAACAAATGGGTGAATAATTGTGAAGCCTTGAATAGTAATAAATAAAACTGGAATCCATGCTAAATTGAATATTAATCCTTGAATATTGAAAAAATTGTCTTCCAAATAATCAAAAATTGTAGTAAATGATATCCAAAGTGGCATAGTGAAAACTGTAATAAATGTAACACAATAACATAATTGTGCTAAATGTGGGACTAAAATATGATTCTCCTTATCACCTAGGGCAATTCCTCCATTAACATAAGCAAATCCGACAAATGACAAACCTACAATAATATATGGGATCAAAATACCAAAATTTTTCAATGATGTCTTGATAAATGTTAAAACATCTTGATAACCTGCTTGATAATTATATAATTTTTCATCTTTAACTTTTGCATCAATTAAAACAACAAGTAAAAACACACACCATGCAATATTAGTTTGTCTAAAAGTTAATGAAATTAATCCAATCAATGCGGAGACAATTGATGTTAAAATATAATTATTATTTGGTCTCCAAATTACTACTGTTAAACCTAAAATAATAATTGCACTTGACCAAACATCAGTATAATACAATGAATAAAATATAGTTAATAATGGATTAAGTAAAATAGCAGCTGATGTGAACCCTGGTTGTGGAATTTTATTTCTGATTAAAATTGCTAAAAGTGCAATGAAAACACCTCCGATATAATTAAAATACCTCACATTAGCTAATGTGCATTCAATATTAAAAACTTTAGAATATAAAGCTGTTAAATAATAAAGACCTGGTGGAGTGGTGATTTTAGGATCCCAAGTTTGATAATCACCGCTCAATATGATTTTTAATTGTGGGAAATGAAATATTTCATCAATAAATGCATAGTCAACTTGTTCGGAGACATCTTGTACAAATTGTTGAATTGGTAGTGCAGCAATTGCTGCAACAACAACATCAAGTAACCTCTCTGATAACTGTGTTGTCATGACTCAACTCTTTTGATAAATATGAACAGTATGTTTTCAAAAACTTAATAAAAATGAAAAAGTAAAGATTTATATATACAGAATAGAAATATTATTTAAACCGTCTAATGTGTCTAATAGGAAAAACACACACAGGACATGCACTGCACATCAAAAAAAAAACTGTGCGAGACTCTTTACAACATGAATTATTTCTATTTACTGTCTGGTCGGAGACAATTATTTCAGTCTTTCTAGTATCTCCATTAAACATTATGCAATTATTTAAACCTGAATCGGACATATTCGGATATTAATAGGAAAAGATGCAATTACTCAGAAAAATACTATATATGGTATTGCTACTGCGAAGTTGTTTGTTTGTTCAAGCAATAAACTTAACAGATTCAAATAGCACATTAGAAGCAGCTTTAACATTAAGTGAATATTCGCAGCGGAAGGCATGGCCATACCTTTCTCAAAGTAGGGCCATTGGAATTCGAACGCAACGAGACATTTCCGCAAATATCTCCGTTGGTTATAATATTGCACCAGGAGTAGATTTGACATCGGTTGTTTTTGAACCATTTGGATATAATACTACATCATTAGATATTTTCACATCTTTACTTCAAGTTGGTGTTCAATCATATGTTTTAGATTTATATTATAATGAAAATTCTAAAAATTGGTTATTATGTTCAAAGGATAAGATTTTATCTCAACAATTGAATATTTTAAGAAATAGTTCTACATCAAATGAATGCTTATCAGGAGCTTTTGGAATTCAACAGCTAATTGATCAACTAAATACTTTTATCCTTGCAACAAATAATGATTTGAATGTAAATTTTGTTTTTCTTTTATTAAAACTAAATTCTTTTAGTTTAAATACAAATGTAACAGTCTCAAGTAGTCTTACAACTTCAAATGTACAAAGTTTAACATCTGTCTTTCAGGGAATTAATAGTCTTGTTCCACCTTATAGTATCAATACTGAAGATTTACCAACAATTCATACACTGTTATTCAAACAAAGGATGAGAGTGTTTCCTATAATAATTGAAGATAATTTACCAACAAATTCCACATATAATTTAGTTAATGATAACTTAATTTTATTTGGGTCGTCCACATTATCAGATTTATTGAATTCTCAAATATATGATAATTTTGATATTTTAAATTTAAGATATGATTCACTCGAAGATTTAAATTGTGAAATGGCTGATGTCTTTCCTAATTCATCATATTTTTCATTTAGTTATGATACATTTAATAATTCTTATAGTTTACGTACATTTGTTGAAACAATTCGATGTGGATATAGTCCAATTTTAAATCATCGTTTTAATAATATTGAAGATATTTCCAAATTTTTAGAGGTGTCACTATGGTCATGGTCACCATTTCAACCAACAGTTACCGGATTGGACCAAACTTTATATCCAAATTTATTACAAAACTCAAATATTGATAATATACTTGATTATTATGATAATATGAATTTTACAATTGGTAATCAAGATATTTATATGAAAAATAATACAAATAACGAAAGTTCTCATATACCAGATCCAAATGATAATGATGGTGGTGATAATGATAATGAAGGTTATTTAGATAGATGTGCTGTTGTAACCAGACTTGGATGGATTTCAACTGCTTGTGATAAGAAATTACATCCTATATGTCAGAATAATGAAAATACATTAAGTTATTATGTTCTTGAAGATACTATTAATTTTGTTAAAGCCAATATTGCCTGTAAAAATTACAATAGTAAGTATACCTTAGCTTCACCGAGGACTGTTTTTGAACAAAATAATTTAATTTCTTTTCTTAACGATTCATCTCATTATTACTGGATCAATCTTAATTCATTGTCAACTGAAAATTGTTGGGTTGTTGGATTAAATTCAAATTGTCCATATCAAAAAGTTGTTTCAAGACATATTTTTATACAAATGATTACGCCAGCCTCGATAATGACTTTTCTTTTAGGCGTTTTGTTAATTTACTTGCAACTACGTGGATTACCTGTACATAAGAATAGAAGATATTGGAAAAAATTGCTCAACGAAAAGCTTAAAAATGATTATAACGGTATACCATCATAAACAGTTAGTATTTACGCTTAATTTTTTACTCTTCATTATCGAATCGTATCTATAGATTTATCTACTCCTTCTTCTGTATCAATAATATCACTACCGTAAATTCCGGTATCATATATTCCTGACTTAAAATCCACTTTTGAATCCCAAACATTGTAAATTCTAACTGATTGATCACTCATCGAAGTACAAACAGAATTAAAATCATTTGAAATATCAGCCGTTAAAATCCTCATGTCATATGATGCATTAACTGTAATCTTTATTTTCATAGAAGGATAAGAATAAACTGCAAGTATTTCATTTTTAGAAATTGAATCACCAAATCCAAATGTCGCAAGTAATTCTTTCTTGGATTTTGACCAAACTACAGCAGTGATTTGACCTTTCGTTTTATGTTCACTAATTAGAGTCCCAGATTTTGAATGCCAAAATCTGATATTTTTATCTCTGCTACCGCCTCCGGTTGCCAATAGATTTGGCATCCATGGACAAAATGCAACAGCTTTTACAGCGGCATCATGTTTCAAATGAAACATCTTTTTGGGTTTCAATAAATCAGATATATCCCAAATGCTGCCATTATTATTATTTGCTCCAATTGCTAGCTGCTTACTTTGAGCATTGACATCAATTCCACAAATCTGTTGTTGATCACATTTGAAAGTTATTTTCAATTTTAATGTGTATAAAATTTTAGCACCTTTTGATTGTGAATCTTGTTTTGTCTTTGTTTCAGATAATTTATATAATGAAACGTCACCTATTTCATTTCCAATAAAAAAATAGTTGGATTTAGGTATCCATTTGATTGAACATATACTTGAATTTGTCTTTGCTTCTATATTGGCAATAATTGATGTAGAATATGGTCCATAAACATATATATTTGATTCTTTTGTACCCACAGCAAGAAAATCTTCGGAGCTATAAGATAATGCAGATACGACGTCAGTTCCAAAAGCTTCAAGTGGAATAGTACCATTTTTTTCATTCCAACTGTAAACCAAAGAACCTAAGCCTGCTGCTATCAGATCAGATTTATTTGCCCAGCAGACAAGATTGGAATAATAATCGTTCCTTAACCCAGGTGCATCTAACACTTTAAATGGTATTTCATGTAATTCATTAGATATTTTCAAAGGTTGGGAATCGCCATTGAAACTAAAACCTTCTTGCTTTACATTTAGCGGCACCTCATTGTTAATTGTTTCAATTTCATCATGCAAACTTTTCAACTTTTTAGGACTTTTCATAGGTTTAAAATTTAAAATCCGATGTGTTTTAAATCCTAAGGCACTTGCAACACTTTCCTGATGTGTTAAGTTTTTTTGCTTGACATTACTTAAATTTGGAAATTCGACGTTGAATACAGGTGAATTTACTTCAATGTCATTAGTATTATCAACATCTTGATTTATATTATTAACAGTATTAAAACTCTCGACTTGTGTGTTTATATCTAATCTATTATTTGTTATTACAATTATATTTCTTGAACACTCTTTAGGATTTGAATCTACATTTATTTGATGATTAAAAATTTTTTTTTCTGGTAAAAAATTCGGAATTGGTAAAAACCTATCAATTACTGATCCATAAGTTGAATTATTATTAGGTAATATAGTTTCTGGTTGAAAGGAATGCCTCTTGGGACTCACTAAAGAACGACTGGAAATTGGTTCACTTCTACTTTTTTTTTCTTTCTTCTTATGCTTTTTATTAGATTCTTTCAAAACGTTCATTAGAATGTACAAAACAGAAATAAACTTACAATAAGTAAGTTTTTGATTATAAAATAATTAGTATTTTTCAGTAAATACAGAATAGTCTACAAGATTTATATTCGATAATTAGTATTTGAATATCAAAAATATACAGTAAATGCGACGTACTTTTATCAATAAGCAAAGTTGTGTCACCCAATTGTATGGGGATTGTGCAGAGAAAAGGTAAACAAACACAAGTAAATAAGGAATAAGAGGTATCAAAATAATTAAATAGACGACTGCCCTTTGAATTTCGCATAGTCTGGTAGTAAGTAGTAATAAGAAAAACAATATGAAAATTAAGTTTCCTAAAAATGCTGAGCCATCTTCTCCGCTTTCATACAATAAAACTTTCTTCATGAAAGCTAAACCCACAATCATTTGCCCATAATCTGACATTATCGACTAATCCACTTGGACCTGCTCCAATAACCCATATTGAATCATCTGGTTTTCCATGTCTGTCCTTAAATCTTGCCTTTCTATTGGCAATAAATGTATCGTTCGAATATAATTCATTAATTTGATCGTTATATGCAGATGATGGATCTTCTCTAATATTGTAGCAAATTGATTGACCACTTTCTAGACTAACTAATGGTCCAGTACATGATGATCCTATGCACCAGCTATAGTAATATAATCCTAATTTAGGTCTACCAAATTCAATATGAGAAAAAGAATTTTTCAAAACCCAATAATCTTCTAAATCATCATACAATGCAGAAGAAGCTGGTGTTGAAGTTTCTCTTTTATTTAATAAATTCTGATTAATATATGAACCATTAGAACTTGGAATATTTGTCTTCAATGATAATTTATTATTTGAATAAGAGTTTTTGGTGCTATTTAATTTGCTTAAAAGATCATTAAAATTCCTAAATTTTATTTCTGATTCTAAATTTGGTTTAATCTTTTTAGTTCCAGCAATATTGATATTATCATCAGATGATGACTTCATTAATGGTGACAATTTATTATCAGAATTTAAATTGTAATTTTTGTCAGTATCATAATTTGGATTATAACTAAACTCGACACCAGCAGCTGGTGAGGAAATCAAACGTGGTTTCATGATTGATGATATATTATTTTTATAAATTTCGGCTTCATTTAGTTCAATATCTACTGTTTCTGTATTATAAGAATCTGAAAGTTGTTTGTTGTGATTTCTGAATTCAATACAACTTTTTCTATGAAATGGATGCAAGGAACTATGCAAAGTTGAAGATCCATAAGAATGAAGATTTAATTTATGATTCAAGGGGGTTGTTTCATTCATATTTTCAATGTAATTTTCATGATCAATATCATTAAGTGAAGGTTCAAAATTAAGTTTATTAAAATCTTTGAATGGCCGTTGAAGTGACTGACTATCAACACGACTTGTATCATGGTTAAAATTAATATTTTCATTTTCAACTTCATTGTTATCATTTAAGTTATTATAATAAGAATAACCGCCACTCAAAATTTCTGTTTCTTGTTGCAATTCTAATTCCATTTTTCTTTTATGTAGGTCAGTCAAAGCATCTTTAAAATTTATCTTTTCGGAAATTGTATAATTACCAGTAATGAAAATATCAATGCAATCATCATTAATTAAATAATTCTTAAAGTAATCTAAAACTTTCAAATCTTCATGATCCCTAATAATCCATATTATTTTGACCATTGAACCATTATAATTTAAGACTCTTAAAATTGGTAATGCAAAACTAATTGCTGAGCCACCTACAACAATTAAGCATTTTTTAACTTTTGTATTAACCAATAAAGAATTTAAATTATTATTAGTAATTTCATGATTTAAATAGTTTATAGTTTTCAAACTTTTAATGAAAGGTAAATGAGGCAAATATGAACCTGTTATAAAATATTTTTGATTATCTTTTAATTTATAATTACCAACTCTAATAATTAATTTTTGAATTTTATCAGCAGGTAAAGAAGCCAAAGTATAAGGATGTTGAACTGGGATTAAAAATAGCCTTAAATAATTCCAAATCTTAGATCTATTATCATTATAATCAATTAATCTAATATGACAACCCGGTAAATTATATAAATTTGCAATTGCATTGTTTGGTAAATTTGCAACAAGCATATTATTTGAAATTTTAAAAACTGAAATAGAAGAGATTCTTGAGATTTTAATTTTATAATAAACTTGAAATAAAAGAATAGAAACATTTAATAATGTCAAATAGGGTATACCTGGTCTAACATGAAGATATAATGTAATTGCAACAATCCAAGTGCAGACATAATGATTTATGAAAAACAAATTATAATATTTCCTTCGTATATAAGGTAATGAAGTTAAAATAATTATAATAAATGCAAACATTGAAATAAAACCATTTAAATTATCAAATCTTTGTAATTTATAAAGTGTATTATTTTTTGTATACAAATAAATGTAACAAATTGTATGTAATAAACTTTGAATTATAACAATTCTTGATAACCATTTATGAATTGGTAATAATGATAAATATAGAACATTAGGCAATGGTGAAGGTCGTAAAGTTAGAAATAAGATTGTTGGTAAACAATAAACAGGAACACGTCCTAATCTTGCAGCTATGAATCTTAAATCCCAGTTTGTTTGATTTAAAGAAAGGAACGATAGGAGAGTCGTCCAAAATATAATCATTTGTATTGACATTGGATTCCAACTTAATATATTTTTTCGTCGTGTTAGTTCCAGCCATCTATTAAATCTTAAGAATTTATAATATATAAAATGTGATATTTTATTCCATTTTGGCAATAGTATGATGAATACAATAGTTATTAAGAATGTTAAATAACCATAAAATAAAGTAACTTCCCTTCGTTCGGATTTCCAAGAGTGTGTAGTTATATACATATTTTTACTGGTAATATAACCACTATTAATTGTAGTCTCAATTGTAGCAGTGGTCATAGTAGTAGTAGTAGTAATAGAAGTAACAAATGATAATTCGTTCATTATTAAATATTCTGTTGCTATGCGATTATGATAATATAATTATGCAAAAAAAATGGTATGCCTAACAAAAATACAAGGTTTGATACATTAATAAGGAATTTGTAAAAAAAAACTCTGAATACCTTCACAAAATAAGTATTTTGATTACCAATTGGTGATTGATAGGGCAATACTTGAAAAATTGGTAGTTGAAGATTGGAAATATTCAAGTTTTAGTACTTCCCTAATATGCGTTGAGTAGATATTATATGAAGATAAATTTTCTTGATAAATCGAAGATAAATTGAGGATTAAATCACAGTGGAATAACAACTTCTAATTCACAAAAGTTAAAAAATATTAATTAAGAATTAGGAATTAAGTATTGAAGTAAAAAAAAACGGTTAAAATATACCGATAAGACCGGATGATTACGTAAAAAAACTAATTATATTTTATCACGTGTAAAGCATCCGGGTTAATAATTAATTAATTATTTTTTTACAAAGCCCTTTATTTTTTAAAGAACCCTAACACCGCGCATTTTAGATTTTATTTCTTTTCAGTTACATATAATTTTTCAAATTTCAAAAATAAAAAAAAAAGATTCATGGAAACGCGCAAAACAGTTCTCTCTTCCATCCAACAAGCGATTCTCACACTGGAAGCATACCCCCCTACTATCCCTCTCTGAGCGTACCCCTCGCACTCCACCAATCCTCTCTTAGTATGGCACTCCTCCATTCGGTAACGAGTATGCCACTCATTTCACGGGTTATTCACAGATTTTACTAGATTTTTTCATATTTTCCTAGATTGATTAATAGATTTTTAAAAACTTAGTATATTTCTTCAGATACCAGATCAAGCAGATTATTCACAATGGCTGACTTTTCATTAACTCAAGAAGATTTACAACTCTTGATTGCTGCAAATGCACATCTTGGTTCCAAGAACGCAAACGTATGTACAAATTCATTAATTAAAATATAAAGAAAATAGGATTTGATTCATTACTCATGATATTTATAAAAAAAGGAGCTAGTAATAATTTTTCCATACCATTTATTCAATATTTAGAACATTATTCATAGTAGAAAGAATTTTTGAATTCCAAGCAAACCATAATCATGAAAATTTAAACAACTTAAAAAGATAAAGAGAAAAATGGAAAGTTTAAACGATGCATAATTCTTTGAACATACATACCTTTAAAGTGCTTTTTTGTTCATATTGGATATTAATCAAAGGTTAAAAATCTATCAATGAAAGTTTTCATTGCTTTAAGCATGTTTCCAGAAATTCTTTGTAAATAGTTCCGCTCTTAAATAATTACAAATATTGATAATATTCATCTTTCTTAGTCAAAAAATGCTATTTTTTTAACATTAGTTTTAAAATTTTAAGCTTTTACATGCAAAAATGAATAAAGTGTCTTATCCGTTTTCAAGTACTTATAATCAAAATACTTATCTGAAGCAAAATACTAACAGTTAAATTTATTTTATTCTCTATTTTTTATTTATTATAGGTTCACCAAACCAATTACGTTTACAAGACCAGATTAGATGGTGTTAACATTATTAACGTTCAC